>VDFB02334996.1:161106-177450 GCA_007258455.2 Sequoia sempervirens | reverse complement strand
ATGTAATGATCCTAACTAGCATCCACACACTTTGCTTTGTAGCTTTCTATTAGGCTATTTTTTGGGTGTCTATACGAAATGGCAGACCAGGTATTTATGTTGTTGTTTTTGGTATTTGCAGTATCATTTTAATGAAATGAAACACTAACCTAGGATTTAATTGGTAGCACATAGAGTAATGTTTCATATAATTTTTATGATTGAAAGATTGGACTAGTTAGTGATGAAAAAACATATGTTTTAGAGTAATTTACATGAATTATGAAACTATGTGACATCAATAAAACCCTCCAAATTAGAAAACACCTTGAAAAAAAAAACCTTTGAAATTAATTTGAAACCCAAAGCTAAAATAGATCACAAACTGCTGCAACAAAAAATGATGATCATGATTGATATATGGGTCAAACTTAGTATAAGTATGGCCTGAACAAACTAACAAATAAGTTGTACAAAGGTGTTTAGATGCATCAAATCAGTCAATGATAGGTTGCAACCCTGGGCTGCCTGGGCGCTCCCAGGTGCTCCCCAGGCTGCTCCCATACCCAAATGCTCCCAGAGCGGGCACAAAGTCCGTTTTTGAAGAACCCGGTAACTTAGTAACCTTAAAACCACATTTTCAAAGTTTCAAATTTCTTAAGCTGTATCATATCATGCACCTAAGAGTCACGTTCTTTTCAAAAAGAAGTAATACTCAAGTTAAAAGTTGTACTCTTATTGTTGATGGTACATGGTGCATTCAGGGAAATAGTACATCATCATCATCTGAATATTCAGATGAACGGGCAGCAAGACCTGCTCCAGGGACAGATGAATACTTTAATGAAATGATATATTGCACTTGCAAAAGGTGCCAAAATAGGAAACTAAAGAAGCGGCGACTTGTTGGTATCCATAAATTGAAGTATGGAGTTTATATAGAAGAGGTACACTATAATTAACAAATTGTTATTCTTATCATAAATAAATATGCATATTATTTAATAAATTATTATTGATCATTTCAATTGATTTTTTGGTGAAAAGCCACTTCTAGTTCTTGATATTCTTGAAGAACCAATGGATGTCACTGATGATAGCTGCTCTAAAGATGAAGAACAAGACACATTTATGGATGAAACCACTTCGCAAATAAATGAGGCTGGTATCAATGAATTTATCCAAGACTTCTATACATCTTCTAAAGAAGTTATTGATTCACCCCTAGCTCAGTTGGCTAGGACACCTCTTTTCCCAAATGCAGATAGTTCTATATTGGCGACACTTATGTTGTTGTTGAACTTGAAGGTTACACATGGATTGAAAAACACATGCTTTACTGATATATTAAGGTAGGATTCAATATTCTTATAAATTAATGATCTAAATGTCTTGAAAGTTTTGAATATTGTGTATACTTATCTTATAAAAATCATTTGTTGCTTCATGTAGACTTTTGGCAAACAAAATACTTCCAAAGGACAATAAGTTGCCTCATTCTCATAGAGAAGTATCTTCAGTGATGAAAGACATTGGAATGGAGTACAATACATATGATGCATGTCCAAATGACCATATACTATACTATGGAAATAATGCAAATTTGCAACAGTGCCTAGTTTGTCACACAAACAGGTATCGTCAAGATCAAGTATCCAAGAAGGTTCCTTATAAAGTACTACGACACATTCCACTAAAGCCAAGATTTGAGAGGATGTTCAAATGCAAGGAGTTGGCAAAATATATGCATTATCATGCACAAGGGAGGAGCCAAGATGGTGTCATGCGTATGGCTGCAGATAGCAAACAATGGAAAGAGATTGAGGAAAAATGGCCACATTTAAGAAATGAGCCAAGGAATGCAAGAATTTCTCTAGCAATGGATGGTGTCAATCCTTTTGGAGATCTTAGAACAACATATTCTGTTTGGCCAGTTTTCATTATTAACAACAATCTCCCCCCTTGGATGGCAATGAAAAAGGAGCATGCAATGTTAACTCTTATCATACTAGGTACTAGAGCATATTAATGCAATGGTTTCTTGAAAATTATATAAAAGAAAAATTCAACTTAGTTAAATCCTAATAAAAAACTTTTTGTTTATTTAGGGAAGTATCAGGTAAAGGATATGGATGTATACATGGAGCCCCTCATTGATGAGCTTCGTGAATTATGGGATGGTGTAAATATGTATGATGTATCAAGACCTATCAATGATAGAAACTTCCTCTTTCATGTGATCCTTATCTGGACAATCCATGATGCCCCGGGACTCTCTGTTTGTTGTGGTAATATATTATAAATTACATTTCTAATTATTTTATTCATTTTACCATTTTACTAAATATCATTTCCATTCTTATTTCAGGGCTACAAACAAAGGGGAAACATGGTTGTCCATCATGTGGGCCGAAAACATTGTATAGGCAGTCAAAGGATCTGAATAAAACTGTGTATGATGAGTACAGACAATTTTTATCACAAAATCATCGCTATCGAGTGCGTGACAAAAAAAAGTTCAATGGAAAGGAGGTGGAAATGAGGAAGCCAAGAAAGATGAACCCTGCTAGGTGGAAAGCACTATATGACAAAAAAGAAGGGACATGCTTTCCACTGGGAATGAAAAGACTATCTATTTTTTACAAATTACAATATTATGAGAACTTGCCAATAGCCCACCTATTTGATACTATGCACATCAGGAAAAATGTGGCAGAGTGTTTGTGGAAACATCTAAATGGAACCAACCTTGAAGCACAAATAAAGTTACGAAAGGACCTCCAAGTTGCCAATATCATGCCAAACATGTGGTTGCATGAAAACAACACATTTTTTCATGCTCCATGGATTTTTACGTCAAGGGAGAAAGAAAACATCATTGATACAATGAAAAGCATAAGATTTCCTTCTGGTTTTGGTGCGACATTAAAAAACTTATTCACAAGAGATGGGTCAGAGTTCTCAGGGCTAAAAACACATGATTGGCACAATTGGATTAAGGTAACTTTTTAGAATGTCACATTTGTTGGCAACATAATTAGAAATTTGTATATCTTAGTGATAACATAATTTCATGCATATTTTAACATTGTTTTTGTTAATGGTCATGTAGTATGTGTTGCCCGCAGCAATACCGAGCACCTTTGATCGTGATGTCACGTTAACTATTTACAAATTATCCAAATATTTGAGGTATTTTGAATCCATCATGCATACTCTTCCATGACTCTTATCCTTTGAAGTGCATTATTGGTAATACCTTTATATACGTTTATTCCTTTAGTTTTGAACAAATAATAAGTCTTTATTATAATACACATTAATATCTATAGGTGGGTTTCATCTAAAGAGATACATCAGGATGAATTGAATTATTGGAAGAGGAATGTTCCACTTTTGATGTGTGATATTCAAATGTACTTCCCTCCGAGCTTCTTCAATTCTCAAGAGCACTACCTTGTACACCTAGTAGAAGAGATTGAACAGTGTGGTCCTATCCATATTCAGACAATGTGGCTCGTGGAGAGATATATGAAGGTTCTAAAACAATTTGTGAGGCAAAAGGCTCGACCGGAAGGGTCCATGGTTGAGGGGTACATGGTTTTCCAGACAATGGTTTATTTGAGTGAGTACTTACCTGAATTACATCTTGAAGCTCCTCGATTATGGGATGGTAACCAACCTCAATCATTTGAAGGAGAA
This sequence comes from Sequoia sempervirens, assembly GCA_007258455.2. NCBI lineage: Eukaryota > Viridiplantae > Streptophyta > Pinopsida > Cupressales > Cupressaceae > Sequoia > Sequoia sempervirens. The sequence goes on along the minus strand of VDFB02334996.1, from coordinate 173,769 downwards.
AAATTAGAGGGTCAAGGGACTTCAAAGAGGATAAAAGGTATACAAAAATGTTTGAAGTAATTGTTTTTATCTTAAATTTTATAGGACATAGCTTTAAATCATTATTAATTTATTGAAAAATTCTATTTTTCATTGTAGATGCTAAGGAGTGGGAGTCATTACATTTGTATGTTGCATACAATTCTGACTTTATGTTGGAATGGATGGAGAAGTACACTGAACAAAAGAACTTAGAGGATGAAAAGGCATGGACCAATGTATATAATAGACATGGTCAAAACACTGCTCGAGGACTTCCTGCAGCCCATAAAAGAAAATGGCCAGATAGATGCTCATGGAATTGGCTAAAGACCAATATTGAACATGAGGCAACAAAGGGGAAGAATAGAGTGACACAACAACAACTAAATTTTGTTAAAGGATCTAGAAATGGGGAGGTGATGCATATATACTAACATATTTGAGGTATTTAGTGATTTTCCTTTTAACTTTTTCATCCTTGAATCTAATTAGTTAATATTTATATGAATACAGGTAACATATTACAAAGGAATGTGGAATTTTGGTCATCATTTTCGCATCAAAAAGGTTGATGACAAGAGACAAACTTATGATTGTGGAATTTCAGCATCATTTGAGGTGGAATGTCGTTCACATGCAAATGATAGACAACCAATCACAAACACACTTCGCTATTATGGAGTGTTGGAGGATATTATAGAGCTTGATTTTATATCTTTCAAAAAAGTTATTTTTTGTGTTCAATGGTACAAGCTTATCAAAGTGGGTGAAGACAAAACTATATTTCTGCACAAGAATGGATTCCATATGATCAATACATCTAGGTTTGAAGCCACTTCTGAACCTTATGTGTTTCCAAATCAATGTGAGCAGATATTTCTCATTCCCAATTTAGAACAACCTGGTTGGTCATTCGTGATTGATTATGATCCAAGAGGACGAAGAGTAACATTTGTTCAAGATGTAGAGGACCATGATTTTCTTGAAGATGCAGAAGTCCCCCTTGAAGACACAGATGGCCAAGATGGAGATGATGAAAACTTTATTGGTAATGATGCATATGACGAAGATGAAGATCATGATGAGTTTACTGAAGTTTCTGAAGGATATGAGCAACCACATGAGCATCAAGCCCATGAAGATGATGAATTTATTGATTTTCATTTACCTGTAGTTGAAGGTGAAGAAGACCATGAAAACTATGGTATTAATTTATTTGTGGATTTAGGGCCCATTAATGATGGTGCATTTATACCATCAGATGAGGATATTTCATGTGAAAATGACATTGTTTGATCATCATGTTCACTTTAAGATGGTTGTGAGGATTCAATACTTGATATAATTAACTCTTTACAGGTTCAGTATTAGTTATTTATTATTATATTGAGAATGGATATATTTATTATGTGTACTTATTTCTCTAATATGTCTTTTTTTGTTTATGTGTGTATTCTTATTGTGAACATGTGTTAATCTATAGTAAAGCACATTGGTGAAGCTAATTGTCTGTAACCAGTACATGAGAGATTACAAGTAAAGGTGAACACTGCAACTTGGAAGCTTTAAGTGTTAGATGAAGTCTATGCAGTGGAAAATTCAAAAAGGGAAAAATCCTTAAATCATGGCCTAAATTTGTTCGCAGCATCTAGAATTTGAATCATGCCATAAATCTTGTTCACAACATCTAAAAAATCTTTGAATCATGCCCTAAATTAATTCACAACAATTGGAAAATCTTTGAATCATGCCCTAGCCATTTGCAGCAACTGAAAAATCTTCAAATTGTGATTTAAAGTTTTAAACACTTGTCGAGTTTTTTGAAAAACATGAGTTTCCTGCGATTCAAGTGATTTTTTTGAAAAAACTTGCAACAATTTTTGTCTGAAACTTGGTCCCAAGGTATACATGTGACTACTCATTTGGGTTTTTCATTAGTGAGTACCCACAAATCCAGCAAGTACTCGCCAATTTTTTAAACTATGCATAGAAGTAGACCAGGGATGATCAGCAAAGGATCAAATGTATTCCCTATATACAAGAATTCAATTTAAAGGGGTGCCAAATGTTGTTAGTTAAGAGCAAGCCATTAGGAACAGTTACAACTAATCATAACAACTAACCAATGCCAACAAGTAACAACCAAATAGTCAGCTACTAGCAAAATATTACAAGTTTAAGTCACCTATTTGCAACTTCTGATGTCGAGTACTTGTTCTTTGGGTTCCTCAAAAGAGTTGGTGCCTAAATGGCACTCCATATTTTAGGTACTAATTCATCTACAAATGGCAATTTTAGAATCAATAAAGAATCTTTGTCTCCAATCAAAATTTGTGGGGTCATCAAGTAGTCTCTCTTGTTTGTTCAACAAAACCAATCAAGAGGAGAATTTTGATGTCAAGTCAAATTTGTAGGCAACATTATCAGGCATGCCCTTCAACAGCAGACACAAAGTTTCAAATAAAAGTGTGCAATCAGAGTATGAGGCCCGCTCGGTAGAAGAGCAGAACATTAGGAATCTTAAGCAGTTATCTTCACTTAAATTGCAGCATATCAGCAGAGTATCAATTATTCCAGCAGTGATCTATATCAGGATAAGAGGAGTTTAGCAGGTGCTTTCAATCATTTTGGCAGCCTTTGAAGAAGATTTGTGATCAAATTCAGTCATTCAGTGAATTACAGCAGTGTTCTTCACAAAATATCTATTCAAATGCCTGATTTGAGAAAATCTTTACCATTTTCTAAGCAGTTTCAGCCATTTTAGGGAGAGTGTCTACTTCCAAAAAGCTCAAATTTTCAAATTCATAAGTAGCATCTAGGGTTTTGAGGGTCGATTTTTAGTCTGTCACCTGCCAACCCCTTGGCTATTACCCTTTCAAAATTTGCATAAAGTTCAATTATAATTCCATCATGTTTGTAAGCAGGTATCAATCCCTGAAATAAAAAACATTCACTTTATGAGATGTATTTTCTTGTGTTTTGTGATGGATTTCTGAGGGTAAAGATTTGTTCATTCTCGTGTCATTCCTACATAAAGTGAAGGTTTGTTCAACAATTGAATCAATCAAAACACACAACAATGGTTTGCTATCAAATTCGAGGGAGTTTTCAGGCTATCCAAAGTTGTATATTTTCAGCCAGAGTTTGCTGAAAATCTAGGCTTTTCAGATTATAGTCACTAAGATTGACTAGTGAATTATTGGAGTTTCAAACCATATTCAAAGGATTAATCGTGAGCAGAGTGGAATAAAGCTTAAGGAGCCAAGCTATTCTTAGACCATGCTATTTTTAGTTGTCACCATTTTCAAGGAAATAGTCATATTCTGATAAATCTATTTTTAGTAATCATTTACAGATTGGTTATTTTTAGATGATCTTCTAGAAGGTCTATTGATAGTTGATAGTTATCCTTACTAGTAATCTATCTAAAGATTTCCTAAGTTAAGATTTGGTTGGAGGACAAAAAAATTATAATTAGCTTGTTTTGCATGAAGGCAAACTATTTTTAGCGTAGAAGTTATAGTTAGCTTTTTTATTTATGTTTCATCCAATGTTTTTGTAAAGCCAATATCAGTATAAATATATTGGCAACCTATCACAGCTGCAACGTTGAACATAGAAGGGTGTGTAGGTTTAAATAACCTTCTTGACTCCACTGGAAAACTGTCATGTGGATTCTTTTTCAAGGAAATACTCAAATTAAGAAAATGGCACTTCAGTCCTGATTAGTGAATTTCATAACAGCATATTTGCTACCCCCTTTGCATACATCTGATGCATGAACTAGCAGCAGTTTCAGAGCCAATGCTACAACAGTTATAACACAACTACATACAAAAATTTAAATAAGATACCCGTTAAAAGCCTCCTGGTTTGGTATATGCCCTGATCTCAGAGATTGAAGCGCCCAGTCTGAAAAGATGAGGTTGTATGTGTATGTCAGCAAAATCAGTATGGAGAAACCCTGAGTAAGGTGTCATGCCTAGCCCCTGCAGGATTAAAGGATTATGGTGCTTAGTCCATGGGCAGCGAACTAACTTCAGAAGTAGCTGTGTTTTTAATTGTACACAAAATGTAATGGAAATTAAGTAATTTGAATATTTTGAGTGTTCTATTACTGGATGTTTGTAACGTCAATGAATATAGCTTGCAATTTTTTTTCAATTGGCAAAGTTGTTTCATTTTATTTTTTTACTTTTAACAATTAACCTGAAAGACATTTTTGTTTTTGGAAGCTTTACGCAATCAACACCTATGAACTTTATGCAATTGACACCTAAGCAAGAGAAACACAATACCTTAAAGCTGAAAAAACTTTGGAAGTTGAGGATTGTTTATGTTTTTCTTATGTATGGAAACATAATGAAAATTATGTATGTTATTGTTCATGTGCTAGTGAATTTGACTTATATTACTAATATCAATTGCATATGTTCTTTAATTAATATTTTGTCATTTTATGTCATTATGTGTTTCTTTAAGAATGTGCCAATGGGTACTCCCGATTCTACTATGGGGGATCCATTGATCTTAAATGGGCTAATTGAAATGCTAAGGAACGGGCAAGGGAAAAACATTGCTATGATGGTGAATGAGGTAAGTTTGAAAATTATCTTTTATAGGTTCAATTATCTTATGTTTCGTATTATATTATGTTAATTTATGTTTGTGGAATGCAGGCCATCTCTAAAGTCGTGTCGACACCTATCACGCCCTTTAATACATCTAGTATTATGCCAGGGGTAAGATTTGATCTAGATTCTTGTGCATTTAATTAACTTATTTCACCTTTTATATTTTTTTAATATTTGTGTTTTTGCTATAGGACATTTCTAGAGTAATTCCCCCAAGAATGCATCTTGTTGGCATGCAAGATCCAATTATGCCATCCGATACACCCAATGTTGTGCAAAAAGTAAGATTCAATCATATGTTTGTGTGGGTTTGATTATGTTATTTCTGCCATAATACCACTTTAATATTTATATTTGTGCCTTGCAGGATGTTTCAAAAAGATGTGTCATGCCCTCTACATCTAGACCGGAAACACCTATCACAAGTGTGGCATCAAGCACAATACCTCATAGCATGCCCTCTACATCAAGTCTAGGTTCAGTTAGAGTTCTTCCACCAACACCTAAACAAGTTTCCTTGAGGAGTCTTATAGAGTCACAATCAAGAATACTAAGGATCCTACCAGATACTCCTGAAAATGTTGAAATTAGGAGAGAAATATCTAAGCAAATTGAGTTATGGGAGAGGACATTGTTGGGGAGTGCAGGGCTTACTTCAGATGAACAGGTATAATTATATGGAAATATTATCTTATTATTCTTTTCTAGTTCATATTTTACTTTTATCAATGTCATAACATGTTGACTAGTAAAAGCAGTATTGATGATTACATGGTTGCTTTGTGATTCTAATTTGTGATTAAATGGTTGTTTGATGATCTCATTGTAAATACAGGAAATAAATGACAATGTGACTGATGTACCTATAGGGGCATCTACCTCAACCCCTATAACTACAACAATATCCTCGGTGACCACAAAAGGAACGCAAGAAGTTACAATCTTGCTCACCTCAGAAGGAAATGTCTTGAAGGATGAAATGGGGTTGAAATTCTTTCACTTCATTTTTCGTCGTGCAGAACAATTATTTGGCAATACCATTCAAATGGATTGGAGGAAGCAAGCCAATGCTAAGAAAGATGAACTATTTAAGGATGTCATAGTAGCATTTGGAAATCCTGGTTTTAATAAGGAATTTATTTTAGATATTGCTCGGAAATACATTCACTCTAAACGAGACAATCTAAGGTCAAAGCTAACAAAAGACTTAAGATATCCACGTCCAGCTTGGATCACAGACCAAGTGACATGGGATGAGCTTATGAAAGATGCCAAATTTAAGAGGAAGGCCCACAATAATCCAAACTATAGGCCATCTGCACGGCCAGGATCTAAAAGACGCCTTCGAGATACAACAAAAGCAACCCAAGCTAGGGTGTCAAGTATTGGATCTCATAAATTAGGATCTGGTGGGTACAATAGCATTTGTGGTGGCTTGGTAAGTCAATATTTTCATCTATTGTATTCTTTATTTCATAAAAAAGTCATGATTAACTTGTGAGTTAATTGTATCTTATGAGTCATTATACCTTATAAATTTGGTTATAATTGTTTATGTAGGTTCACCAATTTCAAAAGGAAGCTTCAGAGGACCTCCTAAAATATGCTTTACTACATGGTTCCAAAGGCCTTCGACAACATATGCTAGATCAAGGGGAGAAATTAGTCACTAGTCATGAATCTGAGGTAAGTTCTTTGCATGATGGGATATAATAAAATTTCATATTTTGCTTTCATTTCCATTGCAAAACAAATGATATAGATATTGAAATAGATAGATACACCTAGAATTATAATAGTTTCTTTTTTGCATAGAGAAATGAAACAAGCAAAGCTAAAACTGTGATTTGATATGTTATTTTAATGAGTTAAATTTTGTTGTGTATAGGAAGCCCAACAATCCAACTCATCAGGTAGTGAGCATGAAGAGGAGCTAGAGGAACATGAGGAGCAAGTGGGAGAAGAGAATAATGAGGAGGGTGTCCAATGTGATGAACAATTGACACCCACAATTAGAATAGTGCCTCGTATTAGTATAGTTCCTCGTAGAAAGAGGACATAAAGGAAGAGGATGGATAGAAACAAATTAACAAAAGACATGTTTGCTTCTTATGTTTGAGTCTATTGTTGTCTAATCATGTGGGATTGATCGTGGATAAGAAAACAATAGAATATATAGATTAGAATGCTTTTTTTAGCTCTTAGGACTTATTGGAAGAAAAGAAGAACTTAACAAAATGATTTTTTGCAAGATCTTTTATGTTCCTTACATCGATTATTGCAAGCAACTTGCCTAGTTTTCATTCAGATGAAAAAAGTTCCCTGGTTTTATACAATACATTGTTCATTGCCTACTTTATATATATATATATGTATATAGTGTTTCATGTACAATTCATTTTGTGAAGTCTAATCGCTGGTACAAGAGAAAAGTTCAAAGTACTTTCTATAGTCACATTTAACCCTGCACAAGCTGCACACATTACAAAGGCTTTAAACAGGGTTTGTAACTATGCATCAAATTCATTCATGAGATTACTATCCTTGCCACTGCATAGGTGTACTAGATAACAAGTCAGTGTCTCTCAAAGAATGCTGCCCCTGTCTCACACATATGCATTTCAATAATGGCTACTATCTCTTGGTGACCCTTGCATCCAAACTTTCATTTGGAATGCTCCTTGAAACCTTTTAGACTGTGACTCTCGAATGTTGTTCAGGGTTTTAGCTTGAACCTTGCCCACATGTGAGACTGCTGCTTTTTTTAAACCCTAGGAAATTGCACGTCTCTACTATATTTCAAACTTGGCTCTAACTATCTCACAGGTGCGCTATTCTTATTTTTGTACTTTGAAGGCGCATGCAATCTACTTCAATTCATCCGTTTAGTAATTGTTTTAAATTAGACTTCATTGAATTTCCCAGGGGCAATACCAAAGTCCATAGGACAGCTCAAATCTTTGGAAAGATTGAATTTGTATGAAAACAATCTGAATGGAACTATACCACCTGAACTAGGAAATTGCACGTCTCTCGTTCATTTGCTCATTTACTCTAACCATCTTACAGGTGCGCTACTCTCATCTCTAAACTTTGAAGGGAATATGCTATTTGTTTCAATCCCCCCTCATCTTAGTAATTGTTCTGAATTATATTTTATTGAATTTGACAGGAACTATTCCAAAGACCATTGGGAAGCTCAAGTCCTTGAAATTTTTGTATTCGAGTGGAAACAATTTAAGTGGATCTATACCACTTGAATTAGGAAACTGCAAATCTCTACTTATTTTGTCCCTTTACGATAACCATTTCACAGGTGCACTATTCTCATGTCTTAACTTTGAAGACAACGTGCTAACTAGTTCCATCCCTTCTCTTACTAATTATTTTTAATTATATTTCATTATCTTTGACAGAGGCAATTCCAGACGCCATGGGACAGCTCAAGTCTTTAGAATATTTGAATCTTGGCTTTAACTATCTCACAGGTATACTACTCTCACATCTTTACTTTGAAGGCAACGTGCTAACTGGTTCCCTCCCTCAATGACTATTCTAAAATTATTCTAATTAATACGTCATTAAATTTGACAGGGGCAATTCCAAGGGCCATTGGACAACTCAAATCTTTAAAATATTTGAATCTTGGCTCTAATAATCTCACAGGTGCGCTATCTTATGACTTTAAGGCAACAAGCTAATGGCCAACTTCTTGATGACCCTTTCAGTGCTGTCGATGCAGACACTGGGACTCACCTCTTCAAGGTAGTATTAGAAACTTGGAAAACACCAGACACTCATACTTAATGCCCACACATTTCAGTTGTCTCAGAAACATGGAATAAAATATAAAAGCTCGTAGCAACTCTATGACAGAAGAACATTAATCTAGAATTATAATCTTTTTTCCAATATGCATTTGGGTAAGTGTTTGTTCACCTCTAGGAAATGCTACTGAGTTGGAAGCTCTTATAGACAGTAATGCACACAATCTTAGAGTTTTTTGTTCTAATGTACTAATGGAATGTGTTGATTATAGGAATGCATACAAGGAATTTTGAGATCAAAGACCATATTATATGTGACTCACCATGTTGGATTCTTACTTCCTGCAGATCTCATTCTAGTAAGCCTCATCTGCATATACAGAAATGCATGCCTGTTAGTAGTTTTGTCTTATCTTTAAAAATAGTTGTAATCAAAATTTATCTCAAATCCTCAAACAGGTAATGCGTGATGGCACGGTTACTCAGGTTGGTCAATACAACAATCTTCTCCAAGAAGGCATGGATTTTATAAGAATGGTTGGTTCATACGATCAAGCTTTGGGGGCTGTTAATGCAATAAAAAATGAATACGGTTTTAGAAGTAGTGAACAGGAGCAACTGAATGAACATATGAGTAAGGGACAGATAGCACCTGAAAACTCTTGCAAGCTAGCCGATACCCTGAATATCCAGAATTCAGTACAAAATATAGAAAAGAATGGTAATCAAAATGGTGCAGAGGATCCCAGGCTCAAGAAAGAACAGATTGTACAGGATGAAGAGAAGCTGCAAGGGAGGGTTAGTTTTCAGATTTACTGTTCCTATCTAACTGCAGTATACAAGGGCCTCCTAATCATTGTGATATTACTGGCTCACGTGTTATTCCAAATATTGGAAATCTGTAGTAACTGTTGGATGGCATCTGAATCTCCCACAAGGATAGATAACAAACAAATCATTGGCAGTTATTTTCTCATTTTTGTGTATATTTCACTGGCAGTGGGCAGTGTTTTTTGTGCAATATTGCGCTCTGTAGTTCTGTCAAAAGCTGCTCTTCAGACAGCACAAATATATTTTGTGAGAATGCTTAGTAGTATCTTCCATGCACCAATGGCCTTCTTTGATGCAACTCCAACCGGTCGCATATTAAATCGGGTCAGTTCAGTAGCACTTTAGCAGTTTGCATTTTGTTGTTATGTAGTAATATAGCTATACTTGCTTTGACATAAATCTTTGCTCTTTCATTCTATGCATCCCCTATCTATTATTGGTATCGTTCATTCCATTGAGATTATTGTCTGTAATTTGTACTTCCGTTAAGAGGCTGTAGTTTGGCTTCACATAAAAATCAGTTAACATATAATGCTACAGTGTCAAACACAGAAGTGCAAATTCAGCTAATTCAAAGCACATCATTGGAATTGACAGGTATCCACGGATCAAACCGTAGTGGACAGGATACTTCCTTTCGACTTGGGGAAGTTAGTTTTCTCAGTGATAGATTTATTGGGGATAATTACTGTTATGTCTCAAGTTTCATGGGAGGTGTTTGCCATATCCATACTAGTCTTGGCAATTATTGTATGGTACCAGGTATGCTTCTCTTACATATTGTCCACTTTTCCTCTAGCAAGAAATTTTCTGATTGAGATGAACAACCTTGCCCTCAAGTGTTAGGCTTATCGTTGTATGGTGGAATCGAAAATAGATCAAAAGGATTATTTCATTGTGGTTAATCTTTCCTTTTATTTGAAACCATGCACCTTATTGTAGATCAGAGAATCTGGTCCTTTTCACCCATAGGCAGAAAAACAAAAAAAACCAACCTTCTTTCCAAATGCATCCAATTTAGTTATGACATGTTTCCTTATACATTTCTTAAATTTATTATCTAGACTAAGGAATAAAATAATATCCTTGAAATGCTGATTTGTATCTCCTGTCTCCTGGAAAGGAGATTGCAAATAAGCAAACAATTGTCCCTTAAACTTTCCTACAATTTCTAATCATTCAAGAGTCTCCTAGAAGTGGGAAGAGGCCCAAAAAAATGTTATATCCTCCTGGTTCTACTACCTTGAAGATTCATCTATTTAACATTGCCCAAGCATGTATAATTTAATAACAGCGTCTTCTTGCTGATTTTACACAACAGTGAATGAAACTTACCTTAGACAATCTCATCTTGAATGGAGAGTGTTTGGAGTAGAGATCACCCAATAATTTCTTCTTGAAGGCAGTCCCGAATACTAGTTAACCTGAGAAATTGTCGTTCCTCAAGATCGTGACCTAATTTTCTATTAAATCTGGGAGATAAAAGGTTTGTCTCTAACTCTCATAAACGTCTTAAGTTGCATGGCAATAGAATGGCTTTCCATCACTTGCAATACCTGTTTTCTAATCTTCAACGGGATGCAAGAGCCAAAACCAAAATATATTTGATTATGTCTACTCTTCCAAAGTTATTGCATATTAAATCAGATAGCATGGATGTAGTTGAACATCTAATGGACTGTTATTTATTGGTATGCATGCAGAAATACTATATAGTGACAGCAAGAGAGTTGGCCCGTCTGATAGGTGTTCAAAAAGCTCCAATTATAAACCATTTTGCAGAGTCCATCTCTGGGGCATCCATTGTAAGAGCATTTGATCGAGAAAGTTACTTCATAAATACCAATCTCACTTTACTTGACGACTATTCACGAGTCTGTTTCCACAGCTTTGCATCTCAGGAATGGCTTGGTCTTCGAATGAACTTGCTATCAAACTTTATATTTTCTTCTTGTTTGGTATTTCTATTGAACATTCCCAATGGCGCTGTTGATCCAAGTAAGCGTTATTACCGAGTACAAATATTTTCAATGTGCAAGAGAAGAAAACTGGTTGCTTGCATATGAAGACTAATTTTCATCAGGGGTTTGCACTTTGCAGGTGTTGCAGGGCTAGCTGTAACATATGGATTGAATCTGACAGCATTGCAATTTGGGGTGATACACAACCTATGCAATGTGGAAAACACAATGATTTATGTGGAGAGAATCTTGCAATATTGTAAAATTCCAAGTGAGGAGCCATTACTCATCGAAGAAAGTCAGCTAAACTGTGATTGGCCATCAAATGGAACAGTAGATTTTGACAATTTATAGGTGGGTACCAGCTATCAACCAGATTTTGATTTGGAAATTTAGAAGTCAATTTCCATAATTTAGATTTCCAATGTACTTCAAAATATTATTTTCTACAGGAATTCGGTGAAATATATGAAGCTGAAGAAACTTTGGAACTGGCTTTGGAATAGTTTGAGTGAGTTGCAGGGCTCTATCAAGGTGAAGAAGTTACTAGTACGACTAACCAGTGCCAACTTAAAATTGCACAGTTTGCAGCCCAGCTTGAGCAGTAAGTTTATGAAAGAAAATATTTGTGAAAGTTTTTTGGGATCACATATTTTCACTTTTGGGCTATCAAATGACTAGTGTAGTGGTTGCTTATAATTGGATTTTTTTGGGGTTTGATTTGCAGATTTATTATTTTTAGTTAATGTGTAGAGACTTGTGGATTTGTGGTTCTTTAAATGAATAATGCAAATGGATTTACTTATTAAATCTAATATTGTTTGCTTGCAGGAAAATTTTGCTTTCACTGTATTGATTATCTTAAAGGAAGAATTCAACTCTCTCCAAAATCATATCAAAATCTTGAAAGGCTGTGTTATGCTCAAAGACAATTTGGAAATCTTGTCGTTCATCAATAACAAAGTACATGATTTAGTGGATTGTTACAATGAAAAGTTATCAGCCTTTGAGAGGACCATACATAAGCATGCAAGAAGAAAGTTCCTGTTCTGAAGCAAAATTGTCCAGTCCAGACAATTGAGTCAACTCTTTGTCAAGCTACCTTGCCATGCTCGAAAGAGTTATGCTGGTAGTTGGGTATATTCCAATGGCTTTTAGGAAAATATTAACATTTTCTCTTTCCTAGAAATGAATCATTTGTGTATGTCATGTTATGACGTATGTGTTGCTTATGATTGTATGAACAAGTTTATAAACTATAAATAAAAAAATACTTATTGGCATTTACTTTATGAATTTGGATTAGGATGCATTATTTTCTTTGTTTTTTATGAACATTATGCTTTGTGTATTCGACAACTGTTCATTGTTCCAACTTCAAAATTATTGATAATTTCTATTATAATTTTCCATAGCATTTGAAAAATAAAAAATAAAAACTCCAACAAA
>VDFB02334996.1:73462-158907 GCA_007258455.2 Sequoia sempervirens | reverse complement strand
TAGTGAGGATGAGATTCTTGTAGTATCAGATTTTGAGTCCACCGATAGACCAAATTGGTAATAATCATTTAACTATATTAGTGACATTTTAGGATATTTAAAACATATATTTATTTTATTTTATAATGCTTATTAGTGGGAAGAACTTTTAATTGAATTCGTTGGTTACCTAGATGATTAAATGATTGATTTTGATCAATCAACAAAAGGCCAATGTAAATAAATGAAGATAAAGGATCACCTTGATTGTTGTTTCCCTTATATTCTTTTAATCGTTGATTCATAAGTTTTTTATATGGATATTTATTTAGGACACTTGTGATTGTTCTTTGTAAACACTCTAGTGAATGAATGATTGGTTTTAGTTAATTGAGTGTATTTGAGTGTTTAAAGATTGATTTGATGTTGTCAATTCATTGTGTCTACCCTCTTGAGTTATTTGGCTTTGGAGGTGATTTTATTCATCGAGTTCGTGTTGGATTAGTGAATGATTTTGATGGTTCCTCATTATTTTTTCTTTTGCTTGAGTCATTTTAGTTGAGGAGATTTTCAAATGTTAAGTTCTTGTGTTGGAACTATATTGCTTCTTTTACCTTCATTGGTGGGTAGTTGATCTTCTTGGACTTCCAAAGGTGAGGGAAATATTGTTTCATATTGACTTTTCATTGATTTGATTCTTGCCAATATCTTGATCATAATTGTGATTTTAAGTTTATGGTTGGGTTGTACTTGATTTTATGAGCAATTGTGTTTATGGCTATTGGTGAGATGGTACATACCTCATGTGTGTTTCAATTTTGAGATTTAGTGCATTTTTAGTATTGGCACAACCCCTTGATGTCTTGGTTTTTGTTGTGTTTTGGGTCTCTAGGGAGGGTGGCTCTTTGTGGGGGTTGACGCCTCAAATAGGAGGAAGATCCAGGATAACCCATGCAAGAGTTAGAGTAAAAAGTGAACTTAATTAAAGAATTTAGGGGGGCTTGGGTAGTAATAAAATTAATAAGATAAATATGGATGCCTCATCTATTCATTAGGGCTCCTATAGACTAATGGTGGACTGAGAAGGCCATGGTTGGCAAGGTCGTTACCTCATCCTCATGAGAGGTTAACGGCTTTGCATGAGTCACCGTATGGAGTCAGCGCCTCAGGTAGGAGGAAAGGCCAGGATAACCATAGATGGGGTTCGGTGCCTCAGGAAGTCAGGATTGAGTCGACACCTAGAGGAAGGGCTAGGATAACCCATGTAGGACTATGCAATGACACTCTCCCCTAGTACCCCTTTATGATTTGTTATCTTTGTAAGCTTCTATAAGTGAATTATTGTTGCTATTGTAAAGTGATCTATTGATGTTATGTTATATGATTTATTATTGCTATGTTATGGAAGGGTATATGTAGGATCATCGTGGAAAAAAAGGTCCTTAAGTGGCAAAAAATTCAAAAAAATCAGTGTTAGGGAACTTGACATAAAAATTTGAATAAGTTATCTATATTATTTCAAACATATGTAAGAATAGAATCTATAGAAAATTGAATGTAGTTTTTGAACTACTAGGTTTATTTAAAAATAAATAAAATCTATTTAGTGAAAATTTGAAATTTCAATGCAGTAATACTTAAATTTTAGGGAAAAAATAAGAAGTAGGTGTCTCATTCACCACCCTAACCATAATAAAAATGATAATATTTTTTATAAGATTTTATATATAAGTAGAGGACTCATGTCTGGATGTGATGTATATTTTTTGTAATATTTTTTCAAGTAAATAATTAATTATGATTTTTTTATTACAAATTTTAAAAAATATAAAAACTTGTATGTCTGACCACCTTAACTTGGTCAAAACTTCATGAAATTTAATTTTTCCTTTTCTAATCCTATAATATGTGAAGCATAGAATGTGATGCATGTTTCAGATTCAAAAAATGTGATACCATTTGAATGTTATAGATGTTTTTCAATCAATCTATTGATCAGGACTTTAGTCATAATTCTAATAGAAAATAAACAATAATTATGTGTTAAATTCAAATTATAGCATAATTTATATTGGTGGAAAGCTAAGAATCTCCTCTAAAAACCCTTTTCATTTCATCAATTTTGGATTAAAAAAAAGTCATCAGCCACATACCCTACAAATACCCATAATATTGCCACTTTTTGGCCCATCATGATCCTGCACATACCCGGAAGTGGTCGATTGATGTTATGATTTGTAGTTTATTGTTGTTATGTTTGAAAGTGATCTTTTGATGTTGTGATTATTCTTGTATTCTTGTTACTTGGAATTGATGTTGAGAATTGGTGTTCTCTGTTTGGATGTTCTTGGTTAAGGATTCTTTCTTGTCAGCTCCTTAGCATGGGGGTTGGTTCTTCAAACCCACATGGTTGGTTGGAACATGCCAAACACCCCATTGGGTCCCTAGTCTAGGATCAAGAGGTGTAGACTTGTGTCATTGCAGTGACTCCATAATTGTGTTTGACTTGGAGCCATTTTGATACTTTGTAATCATCTGTTTAGTTGTATCATGCTATCTTATTGTATGGATCTCGTTCATGTTGGGGAACACTTTTGTATCATTGTAGTTCTTGAAAATTGTAATGTAATGAAAAGGATGTGAGGCAATATTTTATCTTTGATAAAATTTGTGTGAATGTTGATCCTTAACAACTATTTATTAATGTGTTGTATCTATGGAAATATGCTCTGTTAAGTTCATATGACGATAGTGTGAATATTGTTATTAGGATTAATTTAATCTTTAATATGTTGTGGTTACTTATGTGGATGGTTTCTCATTGATGAATTTTAATGTATGTGTTGTAATTGCAATTATACACTTCGCCATGGTTTATATTTTGGTTTTCATTCTTTATCGTCATTGTATGGATTTAAGTTTCAGAATGTCTCCTCATGTACCCCAAGGGAGGTAAGTGATAGTGGATTTTTTTAAGTGAATTTTCATGTCATAACTTAATTTGCATCTCATGTATGTTTAGTTTTACTTAAAAAAAAAATTGTGATAATTGTTGCATTAGTTGTCCTTTGGGGTTCTGATGAGGGCATAGCCCGAGACTTAGAAAATAACCCACAAACAAGAGAATAATTTTATTATTCAGAAAATGGAACTTCTTACATGCAGAGGATCTCAAATCCCCAAGTTCTGCAACACATGCAAGTTATAGAAAGCTATGGAATCACCCTTTTGTAATATGCAAACTTGTCCCCAAAAAGTTACCCAAAAATTAGAAACCTGCCCATAAATAGAGCTCCTCTTTAGTTTCGAGCCAAAACAACATTCAAATTTGAGATTAGACGGTTTGGTGCCAAAAAATTACAACTTGAAATTCAAATTTCAAAAGAACATTTGCAATTGTATCTTCTAGAAAGTGCGCTAACTTTCTGGGGCCATAACTTTTGATGTGGGGCTCTGATTCATGAAACGTTTGAACCATTGGAAAGGTCTCGAAGTCAAGAATGTGCTTGAAATCCGCTACGCTAATTTCAGCAAGTTTCAGGGCCGATCCGGGAACTCTAAGTGCCTCAAAACTGACTTAGAAGATTTTTAGGTGTAAATTTGGGCAACTAAAACTGCAATATCTTTCAACCCAATAATAGAAAATAAAAACCCTAAATTGGGAATTTTATTATGAGGAAAAGGGTATCCAAAAATGGAAAATAGTCTAAAAACTGAGAAACTTGAAATTTAACTATTTTTGGGTGATGCAAGATTGCCCTTACACCACTGGATGCTCCTGCATCAGACACCCAGAGTAATTTGAGAAGTGACCCCGTCACATCTCAGATGGTGGAGGAAAACCTAAACGGTCGACCTCTGCCTTAGGGAACCAGGATGAATCTTCAACAGGCCTTCCTTTCCATTTCACCAAATATTCTTCATACTGCCTATTCTTAGTAGTCCTTCCCACACGACTATCCAAGATTTCTTGAATCTCCTCCTTTTTTGAAGTAGGTGTTGGAATCCCACACTGTTCTATCGTTGGTACATCCTCTGCACCACCTTCATAATACTCTGTCAAATCTGAAATGTTGAACACAGGGGAAATGTTGAATCCATCTGGCAACTCTACCTCATATGCATTCCCTGAATCATACCTCTTCAAAATTTTACAGGGACCAAACTTCTTCATCTTCAATTTGTTATATGTTCCCACTAGAAGCCTTTCTTTCCTCAAATGGACCATCACTTCATCACCAATATGAAACTTCTTATACCTCCTCTTCTGATCTACCTTAGCCTTATATTGCATATTCATCTTGTTAATATGTTCTCTTACCTTCTCATGTATATCCTTGATGTGTTCTACAAAATTTTTGGCTTCAACACTTATTTTCATCTCTTGGTCCATCTTCCTCAATTTTGGAGCTGTTTTAGGACTACCTCCATACACAATCTGGAATGGTGATCTACCAGTGCTTCTGTTGACATAATTGTTGTACGAAAATTCTGCTGGGTAAAATCAAGTCCCATCCCTTGGGTTTATCTCCTACCAAACATCTCAGTAGGTTACCCAGACTCCTGTTAACAACCTTTGTCTACCCATCTATTTGTGGATGGTGTGTAGAACTGAACTTCAACTCTATTTTCAGCTTCTTCCATAAGGTCCTCCAAAAGTACCTCACAAATTTGGTGTCACGATCTGAAACTGTGTGTATGAAATATTGGATCAAATTAAATAAAAATCAAACACATATTAATAAGACATTAAATCAAAAAGCTGAAAAAGGAAAACAAAATGTGCAAACCATAACAGCAGTTTCTCAAAACCATCTTATCTTCCTCTATCTTTAGTGTTTTGTTGTTTTTTAGATAGCTCTCAGATCAACAGATCAGGCTCAACAAAATGACAGCTAAAAAACAAGATTTAAAATGCAAACTATGCTAAGTGCAAAGGTTATGCTAAAATGAGAAGATTGTTGTGATATTGAAACTGGTATGAATACAAATGTTGGTTGTGTGTATGCGTAATGTATGCATGCGTAAATGAGTATACGAACTGTAACCAAAGCTTGGATTTGCACCGAAATTTATAGAGTTTTCAAACAGGTTTGATTGGCTAAATTGATCGATGGTCCGGATTAAGCTTGTTTCGAATGAATGGCGAGAGATCTTTGAAAGTGGAAGAGAAGGATGGAAGGTTTCCCTTTTCTTTCAATTTCCTCATTAAGTTTCGAAGGGAAACTTCCATTTTGAAGGATGAGATGCAAATTTGGAAGGGTGAGTTAGCACGAGTTTAGAAATTAAATAAAATAAATTTATTTAATTTAGAAGTGGAGATGAAAATGGAAATCCACACAATTAAATAACTCATATTTAATCATGTTTAAAAATGAAATTAGGGTGAGATGGAAAATATTAAATAAAATATTTAATATTTTAAATTCAATTATGGGACGGAGAATATTCCATTATTCAAATATTTAAAAATATTTGAACTTTAGAACCAAATGATAATTAAATATAAATAAATTATACAAATTTATTTAATTTAATTAAGCGGAGGATAGAAATGTTAGTAATTAAATAAAATTATTTATTTAATTTAAGGTAGAAGAATTTAGAAGATGAATGATATAAATAAATAATTGAATTTATTTATATGTAGATGACATTAGAGGGATTAATTAAATAAATCATATTTAATTAATTGACAAGGTTAATCATGACCATTTTTAGACATATACATTTTTTCCCTCTTCGAAGTGATGTGTAAAACGCATTGCTTCAAAGAAAAATAAGATTTTTTCCCCTGATGTGCTTCCAATATTTCTACTGATGATGCCCCCTCAGGAGGTAAATTACGAATAAGAGAGTGATTTAACTCGTGATAAATGATGAAAAAGAATGTCCATTTTGAAAATAAAAGCAAATTTTACCCATGTTTGATCTTTAAAAGGTAAAAAGGTTGAAAAAGACAAGTCATTTGTACTGTTGACTTTGGTGAAAACTATAGCTGTGAAAGTGACATCACAACATGGAGATTCCATATCATTGCCATCAATTCAAGAGATCATGCAGATATCAGAGGCCGGATACATATGGACCACCGGTGAGTCGATCTATCCT
Source organism: Sequoia sempervirens (assembly GCA_007258455.2). Lineage (NCBI taxonomy): Eukaryota > Viridiplantae > Streptophyta > Pinopsida > Cupressales > Cupressaceae > Sequoia > Sequoia sempervirens. The sequence goes on along the minus strand of VDFB02334996.1, from coordinate 152,817 downwards.
TTTATGCTTCCAAATTTTTCCATTTGGATCAAAATTTTCATGTTTTTCTGCGGATTTAGTTTTTAAAATTACGTTTGGGTGCATATAGAAAAGTTTAGGCTCTTTCGAAAAAAACAAGCGCGCTTAGGGTAGAAACAAACGCGCATAGGGCATAGATTTTAAATGTTGTAAGAAAAACTAGTTTAGCGCATCTCATAAAAACTAGCACACATATAGGGCAGGTTTGAAAATTTTAGGGGTAGAGCGCATATAGGGAAAATAGACGCGCATATAGGAAAGCGCGCATATAGCAAAAACAGTGGTGCATAGGATGAGTGAAGTGGTGCATATGGGAAAACAGACGCGCATATAGGAAAGTGTGCATACAGCAAAAACAGTGGTGCATAGGATGAGTGAAGTGGTACATATGGAAAAGTGCGCATTGGGGGTCTATTTAAGTGCATAGAGTGAAAACAACAGCGCATACGGGATTTAGTGCATCCCGTAAAAAGAATGGCACATCTGGTAAAATGTATGTTTTGATGAGAATGATGATTTGTATTGCTTCCTTAGTTAATAGATAGGTAAATTGTCATGTCATCATGTTGATATGAATAGAGATGATAGGAAAATCGAATGATTCATTGATAACTTTGCTTCCTAGGATAGAAAACAAAGAGTAGATTGATAACTTTGCTTCCCATGAATGAAAAACAAAGAGTAAATGATTGATACGAGTTCTGATAAATTTTCTTTCTGCGATAGAAAAAAAAATAGTGATTGATTGTACGATAGATTTGATATAATATCCAGCTAGATAGATTTGATTTGATTTGATTGATAGGACTATTTGTGTGATATGGGTTGTTGATGTGATGCATTGATATGGGTCTGAGATAGTTCATTGATATAATTCACTGATAGATATGGTTCTAATTGATGTTGTTTTAAATGATTGACATAATTGGTAGGATTGATAAGAAATCTGATGAAATATCCTTGTGATGAAAATAGGAGGTTTTCAAAAACCTCCAGATTAGAGAGCGACATTCTGCAGGATGGGATAGGATCCCTGAGTTGACACCTGCTGACATAGCATTGATTGATACCTATAGAATGAGATCCTTGTTGGTGATGCCACCTATTAGGGTCAACAGATGATTGTTGACGACACTTGTAGAGTGATGGCATTTAGAGCACAACACCTTTCACATGCCGACCAATGAGGTGACAGTGACTCCTACGGATGTGTACAGGATATTAGGTATCCCTGTGGTTGGAGCCCTTGTGTATTATGATCACAAGGAGTTGGGGGGCACAGATGCATTGAGGAAAGTATATGGAGACACACATATAGCCGGGTACTAGGTACCGTGGGTAGACTTTCACAGGTATCCAGCCTTGCCAGCAGTTTTGGGTGCTTTCATTGGAGGTCTCCTTTGTTCGGATCATTGGGCAAAGGGATTGTCAATGGGTTGGGGAAGATTCTAGAGCAGATGATGCTACAGCCACGGCGATATGCATGGGGGAGTTGTATGTTAGCTCATATTTATCACGATTTGCACCTGGTGGTGTATAAAGGATCCTCCAGTTTGTCATGCGGGGTGACATTATTATAGATCTAGGCATGGGAGCATTTTGTTGTGACGAGACCAGCATGCCCTAGGGTTAGGCTACCAGGTAGGCCATATATCTATATGTATGCAGTGTTCCTTACCCAGCCCAAGCTAGGCAAGGTAGATTACTCGAGGCATCTACTAGATGACATGGACATAGTCATATGGCGACTATATCTGGATTGCAAGCCATGGGCTACATATGATATAGAGATGCTGTATGTATGTATTCCATGGTTCCTGATAGGGAGGACTCCCTTCATTTTGGAGAGATTTTTGGCATTGTGGGTGCAGATGCAGTTTGGATTTAACTAGGGGATGACGTAGGGGGTTTCACATTACACCCGGAGCAGAGATGAGGTCGGATGGGGGCCGTGTATTTCATATCAAGCTGCCTATACATAGTTCATTGCATTAGCACCTGAGGTATGGGCTGATACATGAGACATTATGGATGTCGGAATGTCTGATGAGTATGCTACATATTTTCACACGCATCCCTTTCCTCAGTTCACCAGTCTTAATGAGTCAGTACCGATTTTGATAGTACCATAGCCAGGTGCAGTGAGGCAGGAGGATGTGGCTGGCGGTGAGCAGGGAGCGGTTGGAGGAGAGGAGGTAGAGAGTAGAGACAAGGAGGATTCAGATGATGATGATGGTGGAGAGGGGGGACATGTGCTGGGGAGGTCGGGACTAGATATCTTGAGGGGTGTTCAGATTATGCGGCGGCCGAGGACAAGGATAGGATGACGGATAGTGATCTGGATGGCATCCTCCTCGCAACAAGGATAGATTGCCACACTTTAGGCCTAGGTGCAGACGCTACAGGGGTAGCAGGGTCAGTTACAGAGTCAGTTGGCGTAGTCATAGGCTTTCATTGTACAGCTTCAAGCACAGTTGGCATAGGCACAGGCACAGGCACCTGCCCTAGGTCCACAATTAGCCCAGGTGATTACAGAGAGGGATGCATTTAGGCGATGGGCAGTAGAGGCTGAGGGCATGGCTTAGAGATTGATGGGCACTGTAGAGAGTGTGTCATTGCGGGATGCCATTACTGAGGGTATGGAGATGGCTAGGGAGGTTGAGTATTACAGGGTCAGATATGAGGAGTTGTGTCCTCTAGAGCATAGAGAGCCATACCTGCGATCCCATAGTAGGACCCAGAGCAGATCACAGACACATACCTAGAGCAGGGGAGTGATAGGGCGACGACAAGATCCAAATACAAGCACCAGTGGCAGACCACCTCCTTCTAAACAAGCGCCATCAGGAGCATCTACTAGCTAGACTTTATGATATTATTTTTGGAGCATTTATATTCTATTTCTGATGTATTGGACATTTTAGTTTCATTGAACATTTGAACATTTGTATCATTTTTTATGAGCGATGGTTATGCAGCAACGATGATTATTTTGGTGTTGATCTGATGTGGATTTATGATATGCATTTATGTCTATGTGTTTATGGAGATTTGATGACTAACATGATATGCAGGATGATTTGATTATGATGTTTTATTATGATGATGACTTGATGATGTGTACTAACGATGTCATGCATGTGAATGATTTATGAGGTGTATATGGAATGTTTATTTTTTATTTGGATTTTTCAATGCAGATAAGAGATTAAAAATGAATGCTGTGTTCATGATATGCATTATGATATGATGTGATGTGAAATGATATGAGTGGATAAAATGTTATGACATGGGATGATAGGAATGCTGTTATGAAATAGTGATGTATGATAAAATGATATGTGATGAAATGTAAAAAAAAAGAAGGAATGATAATGATAATGGTAAGAAAAATGATGAATGATAATGTTAGATGATAATGCAATATTAAATGATGATGAAAATGAAATGTAAAATGATAATGAAATACTAAATGATAATGATAATGGATATGAAATGAAATGATAAATGAATGAATGATAAATAAATGAAATGAAATGACTATAATATAATGAAATGATAATGAAATACTAAATGATAATGATAACGGATATGAAATAAAATGATAAATGAATGAATGATAAATGAATGAAATGAAATGACTATAATATAATGAAATGATAATGAAATAATGAGAGTAAAATAAATGATAAAGGTAACGAAAAATGAGTAAAATGAATGGAAAGATGATAATGGTAATGAAGCGTATATGAAACCAATATGATTGATAATGGTAATGCGATGATTTGAATGATAATGATAATGAAAATAAACTGAAATGAATGAAATGATTATAATGATTAAGATGATACCAATGAAATGATGAAATGATAATTTTAATGATGTAAAGTGGAATTTGTTAAATGATAATTATTAATAATAATGAATAACTAATGATATGGAATGATAACAAAATGATAAATTAAAATGAAATGAAAATGGAATATTGATGAAATGATAATGAAAATGCAACTAATATGAAATGATGAAATGATATGAAGCTTATATGAAATGATAATAAATTATAATGATAATGCCATGATAAGATGATAATCCAATGATAATAATGCTAATGAAAATGCAATGATGAGATGATAATGCTAATGAAAATGCAATGATAATATGATAATGCTAATGAAAATGAAATGATAAGATGATAATGCTACAAATGTTTGCATTGTCCTCCACAAATAGGTCAAAGAAATATGACAGCGGTTGACCATTCAAAAAATCTTGACACAAATCCAATATGCAGTTTTGTATAATGACCTAAAATGAAAATGCCACTAAATGAAACCGACCATTTTGTTGATCCTTTTAGTGAGCCTACTTAAATCATCATAGAGCGTTTGAAAATGTTGGAAGTGTGTACAAGCATCAGAGGGGAAATTAGCACCAATGATGACCTGAGTACAACTTTCATGATTTTTGATATAGCAAGTGAACACAAGCATCTAAGTATAATTGAACCAAGATGACCTGAGCATTGCTTGCATGAACAAAAAAAGACTAACCACCCTTTGATGCAAATTTGGAACTATCATCAATGACAATTTTTGAAAAATCATGTCTCGCGACATATTTGCAATAGATAAATGATTAACCTCAAAATAGCAGACTAAGAAAAATCATCCCCTTTCCTTGCCACTCTAGTTTAGTACATCATCGAGTATGCTTCAGAGAAATGATATCGAAAAATAAACAACCATTTTTCAAAAATGAAATACTGTGATTCCAAACATTAGTCAGATTAGAGATCATCCAGATATGGTTCATGATAAGGTACACAACTAAAAGCTACTGTGATATGGATCAATGATTGATTGGTTTTGATGTCATTGTCCTACTGTTATGATAAAATCTGAAAGTTGATTGCCCCTAGTATACATGTGTTTGCCCTTGGTATCAACATAACTTGCTGATAATGAATATGTACAATTATCAAGCCATGATAAGACATTATTGCTCAAGGAAAATGATTATAACATGGTGCTGGTGTGACCCTAAGATGGTGAAAAAGATGTATGAAAATGAAGGCTAAAAAGTGAAGCGCAAAACATGAACTAATAGATGGAGAGCTTCCAAATAGTGTCTGTTTGCCAGATTTTCACTATTTGTTTTTATTACATTTTTCCTATTAGTAGACTGCTTGTTTGCCAGGTTTTCACCCTATGACACTTTTTTTTTAGGACTTTTTCTGATTTTTTGTATTTCTTCAAGACTTTTTCTGATTTTTTTGTATTTTTTAAGGACTTTTTTGATCTTTTTGTATTTTTTTTAGGACTTTTTCTGATGATGATAACCTTCTTAGACAACACTTTTTCAGGTGCATGCTGTTGAAAGGTTCATCAAATGGGTCCCCTTCTGGTGTTGATAACTTGTATGCTCATGAACCATAAAATGCAATAACCACATAAGGACCTAGCCAATTTGGTTCAAACTTTCCTTTCTTCTCTCTATCTTGTTGATTGTGTGGATTCTCTTTCAGAACAAGATCACCCACCTAAAAGGTACGTGGCTTTACTTTGTGGTTATAGCTGCGAGACATCATTTGTTGATATGCTTTTAGATGATCAGCTGCTCTTTGTCTCTTCTCATCTAGGAGTTCCAATTTTTGGAGTTGGGAAACTCAGTATTCATCATCTGTTGTAAGGCCTTTCAATGATACTCTGAGTGAGGGAATCTCCACTTCTAAGGGAAATATGGCCTCTGCTCCATAGACAAGAGCGAATGGTGTTGCTCTTGTTGGTGTGCGGACGCTAGTTCTATAGGCCCATAGAGCAGGATTGAGTTGAACATGCCAATCCTTCCCTGAAGCATTCATAGTCTTCTTCAAGATTTTCAATATCATTTTATTTGAGGCCTCTACTTGGCCATTCCCTTATGGATAGTAAGGTGTTGAGTATCTATGTTGTATGTGAAATCTCTCACAAATTTCATCAACATCCTGATTTTTGAATGGATGTCCATTATCTGTAATAATAGATTTGGGAATGCCATACCGACAAATGATATAGTTGAGTATGAATGATGATATTTGTTTGCCGGTAACTTTGGTAAGAGGGACTACCTCAATCCGCTTGGTAAAATACTCTATTTTTGTGATGATAAATTTATGCCCATTTGATGAAGAAGGATGAATTTTTCCCACTAGGTCTAACCCCCATTGAGAAAATGGGCAGGTTGGTGTAAATGGTTGAAGTTCTTGTGTAGGAGCATGAATGAGATTCCCATGAATCTGACATTTTGAGCATGTTTACACAAAATTGAATGATTCACTCTCCATTGTAGGCCAGTAGTAACCCATTCTAATCAATTTCTTGGCTAAGGTCAGTCCACTCGAATGAGTACCACAGATGCCACCATGAACTTCTTGTAAAGCTTTGTCAGATTCCTCCCATTAGAGACATCAGAGTAAAGTACCATCAAGACCATGACGATAAAGGGTGTCAGCGATAAGAGTGTAGCAAGCAGATTGGCAGATAAAATTGCGTTTTTGGTTATGGGATAAATAAGGTGGTAAGATGTCGTCTTTGAGATAGGCATAAATTTTTCCATACCAAGGCGAATCGGATCCTACTAAATGAAAAATGATTTGACTTTCAGATGTATCATAGGTAGGTGTAAATGATTATTCCACCAGAAATTCATAATGATTTTGAGTTTCTGGGAGTTGTAATAATGATGTGATCGTAGCCATGGCATCAACTGCTTTGTTATCAAGCCTTGGAATATGTGTGAATTTGATGTCCACAAAATATTTCTTGAAATCATCAACCATCTTTTTATATGGTAATAATTTCTCATCTTTGGTTTGATAGTCATCATTGATCTGATAGATGACTAGATGTGAGTCACCATACACCTGTAATTCTCTTATTCTCCATTCCAGTGCTATTTTGAGACCAGTGATCAATGCTTCATATTCGGCTATGTTGTTGGTGCATGGAAACATTAGCCTATATGATCGAGGAATGGTATGTCCTTGAGGGGTGATGAAAATTATGCCTGCCCCCGATCCATGTTGAGTGAAAGAACCATCAAAATATAGAGAGCATGTTTGTTTAGATTCTGCAGTGAAGACATCAGCATCTAGAAATTCAATGTGCAGGGGATGATCCACTTGTAATGGTGCTTCATCTAATTGATCGGCGATAACTTGTCCTTTGATTGCCTTGCGATCCACATAATGTATGTCAAACTCACTCAGAATCATTACCCACTTTGCTAACCTTCCTATCAATGAAGCTTTGCTTAACAAGTATTTTAGTGGATTGATCTTTGAAACCAGATTGATCGTATGGGTTAGCATGTAATGCTGAAACTTCTGTGAAGCAAAAACTATTACCAGACAAGCCTTCTCAATAGAAGTGTAGTTGAGTTCATGACTTTTCAACGTTCTACTGATGTAGTAGATTGCACGTTCCTTCCCTATAGAGTCTTCTTGTGCTAACAGTGCCCCCAGAGATGTCTTTGTTGCGACAATATATAAGATGAGTGGTTTGTCTGGATTTGGTGGTATGAGAATTGGTGGAGTCATCAGATACTGTTTGATTTGTTGAAATGCTAATTCACATTTGTCATCCCATTTGAAAGGAACATTCTTATGTAGTAGATGTGTGAAAGGTAGAATTTTATCAGCCAATTGTGCAATGAACCTTCGTATAGATTGTAGTCATCCTTGCAGTGATCTCAACTGACTAATGTTCTTTGGTTGAGGCATTTCCATAATTGCTTGTACTTTTGCAGAATCCACTTCAATTCCTTTTTCTGAAAAAATGTACCCCAAGAGTTTTCTAGATTTGACCCCAAAAACACATTTCTTAGGGTTGAGGCAAACCTTGAATTTCTCTAGTCTTGCAAATATTTTGGATAATATTTCAAGATGCCCTTCTCTAGTGTATGATTATGCCAATATGTCATCCACATAATCTTCCATGAAGACATGCATCATGTCATGAAAGATTGTAGTCATGGCTCTTTGGTAGGTAGCCCCAGCATTCTTTAGACCAAAAGGCATGACGTTCCAACAATAAGTTCCCCATGGACATGTGAAAGTTGTTTTCTCCTGGTTTTCAGGTGTAATCTTAATTTGGTTATATCTAGAAAAACCATCCATTAATGAATACATGGCATGGACAACTCTCAGATCAACTATAGTGTCAATGTTTGGTAATGGGAAGTCATCCTTAGGACATGCTTTATTGAGATCTCTGAAGTCTATGCATATTCTAACAGTTTTATCTAGTTTGGATACAGGCACAATGTTGGAGATCCATTCTGCATAGTTGATTGGTCTGATGAAGCCCACATCAAGAAGTTTTCTCATTTCTTCCTTAACCAATAATGCAACATGAGGGTGCATTTTTCTGAGTTTTTGTTTCACCGGCTTGGCTCCTAGTTTGATAGACAAGTGATGGATGATAAGATCAGGATCAAGACCAAGCATGTCAGCATAAGACCATGCAAAATTGAATTGATTTGCTTTCAGGAATCTCTGTCATTGATGGAGCTAACTATAAAATTCTTGGTTTGTCTGAAGTCTCAAGATTGACAACATTTGTAGGCTCAATCAGAATAGGCGATCGTTCATGGTATTTCTCTAGGAGAGTGTCAAGATTCCCATCATCTGGTGCCTCAAAGAGGTTTTTACCATTGGATACACTCTTTATTTTATCTTTTGTTTGATCTAATACTGCCAGATTCTAGTTTTCACCATTAGATCTTTCTTTTTTGTTTTTACTTTTGCAGCTGGGAAACTTGACACCCTCCTGATCAAAAACTTTGTGTCTAAAATCACTGGTGGAACAATCATTCACATCATCTGTGAAAAGGAATTTTACAATAGCTTCATCACTTGGAAACATAGGTATATCGATAGGTTCAGTTGAATCCCAATCAATGAGATTAGGATATATTAAAGATATAGGATTGTCAGATTGTTTGAAATCAGCTATGGTTAAGGTTATAATGGAGTGGTCAGTAGGATCCGAGATATGAGGTGGGTCAATGATGATACTGTCCTCATGATAATATTGTTCGTTTAGATCCGACTCAGTATCACTAGAATCATAATCAACTTGTGGTTCAAATTCTTGTGGTTGGGACTCTGAACCTTCTCCTTCAATTTGAGTTGGGGAATACTAGTGTATTATATCAACCTCTTTGTCCCTCTAGAACTCATCATTGTAAATGGTGTCCCATTCATATTCAGCAGAGTCTATGTCAGAATTGTTATCTGAGAAGTTCTGAACTGTTGTCAAACATGTTTCTCGTGAATTTGAGCTTTCTTGCAATGTGAAGATAGTGCCATGCAGTTGTTTGGATGTGCTTTCTTTGGAGTGACTATCATAACCCAATCTAGTTTTCTCTTTTGCAGCGAGTCTGCGGAGGTGAATGGGTTCAACTACTCCTTCCTTCCTTTTTCCGATAGGCCCTTCATCATAGCCCATCTTCTGCATGATTGAATACCCTTTTGCATATATGTTTGTGGGTAGTTTGACATTAGAGACTGCTTCATCTTCATCTTTATAGAGCCAGTTTAGAATCTTTGTATCCTCAGGATTTTCCATGGGAAATTTTTCTTGGATGAATTGTCCATTAAATTTTGTGATTGGCTCTATTGGTGTTTGCTTTGATGTTGATGCTACTGATGTTTGATGTTCCCTGATAGACGGTTGTCCATATGATCAAGGTGATGTAGGTAAATTGGCAAGGCAAAGAGAGTAGTCTCCAACTCCATGATCCTTGAATTTTAGCTTTTTGTCAAAACTATTAGTCAATTGACTAATTTGGGTGTCAATTTTTAGAGAAGTACTAGCATGAGCTTCTTGATTATTAGGGACCAAAGTATCTTGACTAGCTTTTATGTTGGCACAAGTTTGAATGTTGGAATTATCAGTAGGTATCGTGATTTCTTGTCCATCATAAGGAAACTTGAGACATTGATGATAAGTTGATGGGACAACTTGCATTTCATGGATCCAAGGATGACCCAACAATATGTTATATGCAAGATCATGGTCTAGTACTTGATAGAAAGTATTCTTTATAACAGGGCCCACTCTGATTGGCAGCATGATTAGATGATTGGATGCTCTTTCTTCATCATCATAAGACTTTATGGTAATCTTTCTTCTGAAATCAATGGAGTCCTCAAAAAATCCTAAGGCTTTGACCAACTTCAAGGTACAAATGTTCAAACCAGCACCTCCATCTATTAGAACTCATCTGATGTGAAACTTGTGAACCATGACTGCTAAGTACAATGAGGAGTTATGGGGATGAGTTATGGAAACATCATCTTTATGAGAGAATGAAAGACAAGTGGGTGAGGACAAATGCCCTATCATGGCTTGAAATTGATTCACATCCAATTCAGTTGATGCATTAGTTTCAACTATGGCTTTGTCTAGAATTTCTTTATGGGTTGGGGAAATCTTCAATAGTTCCAGAATGGAAATTTGAGCGAGGGTTTTTCGAAGCTAATTAACCAAATCATATTTATGTTGAGGTGGAGGTTCAGTGGACTTTGAAGAGGTGCCCTTTAAGACAAATTTGGCTTGCGCTCTTGTTGTTGCATTGACTTCGCTATATTCCACCTTCTTGTTGACTTTAATGACATTTACCCGCTCATTGTCTGTGTAGAGATGGTTGATTATATGATCATCATTGATACGATTCACATTTTTTTTAGAAGATTCACCCTTTTGATAATTAGGCAATGGATTACGGAATGCTTGGTGATCTGCGTTGGTTTGTTGATTTCCTTCTACTATAATGATTTCATTTTCAATTAAGTCTTGAATTACATTTTTCAAGGCTTGGCAGTTGTTTGTGCGATGACCTTTACACTGATGATAATCACAGTAGTATGCCTCATTCCATGATGGAGGCCTTACACTAGGTTCATAATTTCGTTGAGGCGGCAAAGTAATGACATTTTTGGCCATCAATTCTTTGAGTGCGGATTCTAAGGATTGTCCCAATGAAGTAAAAGTTCTTCTATTCGAGAAGAGTGAAAATATTTGTGGATTTGAATTCGAGGTGTTCCCTAAGGAATTTTGATTATTATTGGTTCCTCGGTAACCCTGGTTGTTGGAATCCCTTGATGGGGAGTAAAGTTTTGATTTGTATTGTTCCTCTAAGGAGGAGAATTATTTTTCGTGATTTGCAATTGAGTTGACATTGTTGTTGTGACTGTTTGGAGTACTGAGGACAAATGGTTTGGCCAAGGCATGATTCACGTCAACAACACCATCGTTCACCATATTTTTGTTGCGAGTCCAAAATTTGGACTTGTCCTGATTATTGTGATGGTTAGATAAGCTAGGATTTTCTTTGTCATGTTTTATTATGCATCTTTTGACCAAAGCATTTTCAATGGTTAAGGAATCTTCAATCATTTTCTCAAAAGAAGAGGGACAATGTAAGTTCAAGTGATAGCTCATTTCTGAATTTAAACTGTTGATGAAAGTAACCATCTTTTCCTTTTTAGGAACAGGACATGGATATCTAGCAAACATTCTTCTCCATCTCTGAAGAAATGTAATGAAAGGTTCCCTAGGTTTCTGTGCAACTTTACAAAGATCTATCATGGTGATCTGATGTTTTATGTTGTAAGTATATTGTGATATGAATAGGTTGATCAGTTCTTCAAATGTTCTAACGGGAGGTGTGATTTTAGATAACCATTCCATAGAGTGTACTCCAAGACTCCTAGGAAATAGTCGCATCAAGTATCTTCGTGAGTGAATTCCAATGTCAGGTTTCTGAAGTCTCTAACGTGATCGATTGGATCCGTTTTCCCATTATAGCGATCAAATTTTGGCATTTCACAATGCTTGGGAAAAGGAATCATGTTAAGACATCTATCAAAAGGATAAGGAAAAATGTCCTTGAGAGTGTATTTCTTTGTGGTTGTTCCCCCTTGTAACTCCCTAACTTGTCCTTGAAGTGCCTTGATTTGTTGGGTCAAGGCACTAAGATCAAAAAAGGGTGTCTTTTCAGGTTTATTTTTCAAATTTTCAGTGTCAAAGTCGTGAGGTAATTTAGCCCCTTGTTCGGCTAGATAGCAAAAATACTTTTCCTTATCTTGCTACAAGATCTTTCCAATGGCTTTATGGAATTTTGGATCTTGTTCAGCCTCTCTAAGGCATTCTACATCTTGTTCTTCATCACTATCCATGTGTTTTTTATCTCTGTAATTATGAAAAGGATTTTCTTCCCTATTGTCCATGTTGTTGTTGAAAAGTGGACTTTGATTTATGCTGAAAGGGGGATTACTACTTTCTCCTTCTTTGTGAGTGTTCTGAATATGACTTTCTTTTTGCATTGTATCCTTCAGTTTGTTGTGTTGAGATCTTGTGGAGATAGGCATATGTTTTCAAAAATTTCCTCTAAACTTAGATCACAGTTTTGACAAGTGTGTTGGTGATGATATCTTGATCCAATAAGATGTGGAATCCTATGATATGATCAAGGATGCTCCTAATTTATTGATTGTGGCTTCCAATTGATGAAGGATTTCATAATCTTGTTTGGGGAAGTTGAACCAGAAATTAGAAAGTTGTTTTGAAAGGTGCACTCTAAAATATTTTGATCTTCGTTTTTAAAGAGATTCTCTCAAGATATTTGAAGAATATGGCTTGGGTGTGAAGGATATTCTATGGAAGGTTGTGGTATGTTGTCAAATTCAAGAGGTTGGTTATGATTATGCCATTGTGATAGAGCTATTCTTTGATAATAAGCTTGGGAATCTAAGGGATCTATAGCATATTCATCAGTGAATCCTCTAACAAAATCTTGATATCTGTGAAGAAATCCTCGATAGTGAAGCAAGACTTGTCAACTTTTGTACAAGAATTTTCTCTTTTTCAGTTTTTTCTTATATCCTAATGGTTTCTTAGGTTTTCTGATTCTTTTGGAAACTGATTTCTTGGGAAACTTTGTTGACTTCCAATCCCTAAGCATGGGAAAAGTATTGGGAATGTTTTTGAAGCAATGATATGAAAAACTCTTAAGTGGCTTTCAGTTGTTTTTCTTCATGTTCCTTTTGGATGATCTCTTTATCTGAATTAATGTAATGGAAGACACAATAAACATTTTTGAAAACAATTGTTCTTAAAGCCCTATACTAACATGAATTGTTTGATCAAGAAATATTTTTCATCAAATGTTTTCACAGGTTTTGTACATGAAAGACAGTTTAGACAGACTCACTCTTAAGTGCTCAAGTAGGTCATTCTAGTAATCAACAACCCACATCTTAGAACTGTGTTGAATCACACAGCCGTGTCACCCCCGTAGGGGAACCCATGTTTTTGTCTTTTCCAGGTGCATACTCAGAGTTACAGAAGTGGATACTGGATCCCCTAAGCAAACAGTCATCGATAGTTATATGGTGAGTGTCTTGGGGGTAGATTCTTCCCTCCCCTTGCACTGTTTTTATTAGAATGTTTGGTAATTGACTCGGTTGGCCACTACACTAGGTTCGTAGTAAGGATTTCCATTTGGTGCAGAATTAATAAACTCCCTTAGGAGACCTCCCAACCTTTAGAACAAAGGCTTTGGGGATGGTTATCTTGCACACTACCAGAAAAAGAGGGTTTCCCCAAATTTGCTTTAAATTTTATAGTGGGGTGGAATAGCCTGGCTTTGGTTTGAACCCACTTGAGTTGTTCCCGTAGGGTGAGTACTTTTTACCACTACGACAGGCTCTCTAAAGCATGTAATTGAAACAATAAAATACATGAAAATTAAAAGGCAAGTCTAGTATTCTGATCACTCAGTTAAGGGGAGAGCATAGACCTATTGCCACATTCAAAGCAAGCAGATGTTCTTTTTAGATTCCAAATCACAATGATCTAATCTAAGTGAAGATATTGCTTCACTAAAACAGATTGTTCAATTTTAACTGCATAAATCATTATTTGGTGACTATCCTAGATTGCTTCATTTTATCCATATGTGGCTACCCTAAGATTGCTTCATTTTAGAATTCAGAAAAAGAAAAAGAATTTTGTCTGTGGAAGGCGTCAAACTCAGAATTCTCTAATTTTGTTACAGTCTATATGTGCCCGAACAAAAGCTCGATGCACTGGAACATAAGCTATATGCGCTGGAACAAAATATATATGCATGCAAATAGATGCAATATGTGCCTAAACAGTAACTAGATGCACTGCAAGAAATATTTGTAACTATTTTTTTTTAAGTTACTGCGTATGCGAAAATAAAGACTATATGCGCACAAACATTTACTCTATGCACCTAAACTGTTACGAGATGCACGTTAACAGTCACAGGATGGATGTTAACAATCACGGGATGTGCTTCAAAATCGTACAAAATAAAAATTTAAAATCTCCATATGCGCGTCAGAAAATCTTGAATGTGCCTAAACGTCAGAATTTTCTTGAAAAGCTGATTCCAGAACGCTGAAATTGTCAAAATAAACTTACAGAAAATGTTAAATTCGTGGGTTCCAGCCCCACAGTGGGTGTCATTTTATGTGTGTATGAAATATTGGATCAAATTAAATGAAAATCAAATAGATATTAATAAGACATTAAATCGAAAAGTGCAAACCGTAACAACAGTTTCTCGAAACCATCTTATCTTCCTCTATCTTCAGCATTTTGTTTTTTTCCAGATAGCTCTCAGATCAATAGATAAGGCTCAACAAAATGACAGCTAAAGAATGAGATTTAAAATGCAAACTATGCTAAGTGCAAGGTTATGCTAAAATGAGAAGATTGTTGTGATATTGAAACTAGTATGAATGCAAATGCTGGTTGCGAGTATGCATAATGTATGCATGCATAAATGAGTATATGAAGTGTAACCAAAGCTTGGATTTGTGCCAGAATTTCTAGAGTTTTCAAATAGGTTTGATTGGCTGAATCAATCAATGGTCTGGATTAAGCTTGTTTCGAACGGACGGGGGGATATCTTCGAAAGTGGAAGAGAAGGATGGAAGGTTTCCCTTTTCTTTCAATTTCATCATTGAGTTTCAAAGGGAAACTTCCATTTTGAAGGATGAGATGCGAATTTGGAAGGGTGAGTTAGCACGAGTTTAGAAATTAAATAAAATAGATTTATTTAATTTAGAAGTGGAGATGAAAAATGGAAATCCACACAATTAAATAACTCATATTTAATTATGTTTAAAAATGAAATTAGGGTGAGATGGAAAATATTAAATAAAATATTTAATATTTTAAATTCGATTATGGGATGGAGAATATTCCATTATTCAAATATTTAAAAATATTTGAACTTTAGAACCAAATGATAATTAAATATAAATAAACTATACAAATTTATTTAATTTAATTAAGCGGAGGATAGAAATGTTAGTAATTAAATAAAATTATTTATTTAATTTAAGGTAGAAGAATTTAGAAGATGAATGATATAAATAAATAATTAAATTTATTTATATGTAGATGACATTAGAGGGATTAATTAAATAAATCATATTTAATTAATTAACAAGCTTAACCATGGCCATTTTGAGACGTATACAGAAACAATAGTCTTTTGTAGACCATGTAGCCTCACCTCTTTGAAGAACAAGTCAGCAATGTGGACTGCATCATGGGTCTTTTGACATGGAATGAAATGTATCGTCTTCGAAAACCTATCAACCACCACAAAGACTGAATCATTCCCTCATTATGTCCTTGGCAAACCAAGAACAAATTCCATACTTATATCCTCCCATGGCCTCTCTGGTACAAGTAAGGGCTTATATAAGCCTGTATTCTGGCTCACTCCTTTAGCCATTTGACATATCTTGAAGCTTTGTACAAACTTCTTCACATCTTGTGACAACTAAGGCCAATAATAATGCTCACTGATAATGGCAATGGTCTTATCCTAACCAAAATGTCCTGCCATTCCTCCACTATGCTTCTCCTTTATCAGGTTCTCTCTCATGGAACTCCTCAGGATACACAATTGACTTCCCTTAAATAACATGCCATCCTGGATTATGAATTCCAGTCACCTTGTCCTGTCCACTGTAACAGGTTCCTTCAAGCTTTCCAAGCCTTTGCCAAATCAGGATCTTATGCGTACAGTTTCTTAAGTTCATTGAACCCAACTACTTCAATCTGCATCTTTGTCATCAATGTATGCCTCCTACTTAAGGCATCTACAACCCTCTTTGACTTCCCACTCCTATGTTTCAAAACAAAGGTATAACTCTACAAAAACTTTACTCATTTCATATGCCTCTGATTTAATTTTCCTTAACTATTTAGGTACTGCAAGGCCTGATGATCAGTATATAGAACAAATTCCTTCAGCAAAAAATAATGTTGCCATTTCTTTAATGCTTGAACTATTGCATAAAATTCTTGATCATATACATAATACTTTCTCTTGGCATCATTTAATTTTTCACTGAAATAGGCAATGGGCTTACCTTCTTGGCTCAACCTTGCTCCAATGGCACAACCACTGGCATCACAATCCACCTGAAACACCTTGTTGAAATCTGGGAGGGCTAGAATAGGTTGCTCTGTCACCTTTTGCTTCAAAAGTTCAAAATTTTTTGCTGCTCCACTGCTCCACTTGAATTCTTTTCTATCCCCTCTCATTGTTTCAGTAAGGGGTCCACAAATACTACTAAAATTTCTAATGAACTTTCTATAAAAACTAGCCAAACGATGGAAAGATCTCACCTCAGTAGTAGTTCTTGGGGTAGGCCATTCCAGAATAGCCTTCACCTTCTCTAGGTCCATCTTGAGACCTTATGTTGAGACAAAAAACCCCAAGTACACTAACTCCCTCTTCACCAAACTGCACTTCTTCAGATTAATCAACATTTTCTCTTCTCTTAACTTCTCAAAGGCTCTCCGAATATGCATCAGATGCTCCTCCAATGTCTTATTGAAAATAAAAATATCATCTAAATACACAATAACAAAACTTCCCAAAAATTCTTTTAGTACCTCGTTCATGAGCCGCATGAATGTGCTTGATGCATTAGTCAGCCCAAAAGGCATGACTAACCACTCGTACAGGCCCTCTTTGGTCTTGAAGGTAGTCTTCCACTCATCTCCCTCTCGAATCTGGATCTGGTGATATCCACTCTTCAGATCAATCTTTGTGAACTATTGAGCTCCACTCAAATAGTCCATCAAGTCATCCATCCTTGGCAGGGGAAATCTGTACTTGATTGTTATCTTGTTTATGGCTTGGGAATCTATGCACATCCTCCACTCCCCATCCTTCTTTGGTGCTAGTACTGAAGGTATTGCACATGGACTCAAACTCTCCCGTATCAAACCCTTTCTCAACAATTCTTGAACTTGTCTATTCAACTCCTCATTTTCTACTGGAGTCATTCTATGAGCTGCTTTATTTGGCAAACTGGCTCCAGGAATCAAGTCAATCTGATGATGGATCTTCCTTATTGGTGGTAAACCCTCAGGTACATTATCAGAAACAATATCCTGAAACTCATCCAACATCCCAGAAACTTCTTCTGGAATATTCTCACTATCGTCATTACTCACTCTAGGAGTCAATGCATAACACACACACTCGTGCTTCATACCTTCTAAAAATTTTCTTCCATCTACATAACAAATTCTAGCACTACTACATACCTTTTCTTCAGTCTCCTTCAGGGGTTTCAACTTGTGACAAACTCCATCATTTGTCAAGGAATAAGTGTTTGCATGGCCATCATGTATAGCTCACCTATCGAACTACCACGACCTCCCCAACAACATGTGACATGCATCCATGGGGATGATATCACAGAGTACCTCATCATGGTAGCTCCTGAGTTTGAACTTTACTAGGCACTGCTCATTGACCAAAACTTTGTGGTCTTTCTACAACTAGGAAATCTGATACGGATGTGCGTGCCTTTCCCTCTTCAGGCTCAACTTTGTGACCATCTCTTCTGACACCTGATTATCAGTGCTTCCACCATCAATAATGACATCACAACATTTTCCTTCACACTTGTACCTTGTGCGAAACAGATTCTTCCTCTGTTCTGGTTCCTTTTCCTCAGTCACCAAGGCTCTCCTAATCACTAGGGCTTCTCCCCTTTCAACATCATTTGAATGTTCAGATTGGGCCTCCTCATCTGCATGCACAACTCTTCCAAAACCTTCTGGCCTTTTGTCAACCCTTCCTTGGTGATGTGGACATTCATAGGCTCAATTCCCTTCTTCACCACACTGTAAATACATTCCTTTGAAACCACCTCTTCCAAATCCTTGTCCATATCTCCCTCATCCTCTACCTCTTTGATCACCACTATTTTGATCACAGAGGGTGGTAGAAGTTATCATTCCTTTGGCTTCGGCTAGTACCCACATCTTCACTTTTCTTTTCATCATCATTTTGGCTTCCTGAAGGTCTTCCATTGCCCCTTCTACTTTGACCTCCTTGTCCTTTTTTCTTGCCATCAAATCTTCAACTTCTCTTCCACCTTCAGAGCAAACTGATACACATCCTCAATGGTGGTCATTTTGACTAGGCTTAACTCCTCCTAAATGCTCGGTCATAACCCATTAAGATATCGGGCTACCTTATCCTTATTGACCTCTTTGTGACCCATTCTAATGATTATCTTTTGAAAATATTTAGTATATTCTTTCACAGATCTGCTTCCTTGCTTCAACCCTTGCAATTTCTTCAATAGATCTAACTCATAGTCCACTGGTATGAACTGTTTCTTCAATTTCTCTACCATGCGATCCCATCTGGTGATCTTTCCTTTTCCTCTTTGATTTCTTTCCAACTAGACCTCTTTCCACCAAATACTAGCATGCCCCTTCAGCTTGATTTTCACAAACTTAATCTGATCTAGGTCCTCCATTTCCTCATACTCAAAATATTCTTCTAGCTTGTTGGTCTAGTTGATCAACTCTTCTGGGTTCAAACTTCCAGAATAACTAGGGACTTCTTCTCTGCATCTCGATCAATTACTTCTTCTTCCTCTCCTTCATCCTCACTTTCCTCCCTCGGGTTTAACCTTCTTCTCAACTGCTTTTGTAATGCGTCAATCTGTCTCTGGAGGGCTGCCAGTGCATCTCTTCCACCAGCATTTCTGCCGCCTCGACCACCTCTAGCACCACCATGCCTACTAGGCATCACTCTTGGAGGCATCTTTCTTGACCTCAACCCACAACCACGGTCTTGGTGCGAACTACCTCACGATCGGTGATCTATCCACATGCTCAAGAAAACTCGCTCTGATACCACTTGATGAGGGTGCAACCTGAGACTTAGAAAATAACCCACAAACAAGAGAATAATTCTATTATTTAGAAAATGGAACTTCTTACATGTTAGATTTCCAGAAATCTGTTGCTAGACGAAAATACTTCCACAAGAGAAAGAATGATGGCGAGAATGCTTGCTATCAATATGCAAGATTGATTCACGATTGAATTGATGCAAATGTACAAGATGAGGCTTTCTTATAAAAGGCAAGCATGCAACAACCAAATCTTATCTTGAGCAAAAAGATAGCTCAATAAGATAAACATAAGATCCTATAACTTAGGAATTAAAGATTTCCTAAGTAAACTTATGAAGATGTAATTAAATAGTTAATTACACCAACACCCCCCCATAAGTGCAACTTAGGGAGAAGATTATAATGCAAACTACTATGGGTCCCGGCAACTAGGCCATGTTAGGTACCCATTTACAGATGCAAATGAAATGCAATCTCTCATAAAGCAGAGAAAAGGGGAAAACCCAGTGGGAAAAAACCCCTCTCCAAAAGAGAGAAAACAAAAAAAAGGCATGATGAATGTAAACATGATGTATGGAGGACTCAATGATACCCCCCAAGGACTACATCCATCATGAATATACAATAAATTACCCCCCCATAAGAGGGAAGTAATGAGATAAGATATCCCCCCCATGATGTATGATCTCCTGCAAGTATGGTTAATGTTTGAAGACAAAACAAAATCCAATGCCTACAAACAATGTTTCTCCCCTTAGGAAGAAGATACACCAAGTACAACTGCAAGAATGATTCCCATTCTGGATAGGAAGAAGGAAGAGGAATCCATATGTATGAAGATTGTGTCTCTGAAATCTGCTCATGTGTTACCAAGTTCTTGGATGATGAAGATGATGCCACAATCCAATCGGGTACATGCCCAATCACAACAAACTATGACAAACTAGGAACCAATGGAAACTGATCTTGAACAAACTCCATAGACAAACATGAAGTTATAATAGTAGACCCATTACTATCATCAAATAAGAGAGATAAACCCTCAAATTGGTCCTCCAAATCTGAAATGTGAGACTCCACAAACAAAGAAGCAATGTCTATCAAATAGGAATCCCAATCAGGAGGACTATTAGGAACATCTGAAACATCTGCAATCTTGTCCAAAGGATCACAAGCATGGGTTATCAACTCTGAAGAATGAACAAGCACATGTGAGTTGGAAAGAGGAGCTTCAAGAGATGGAGAAGAATCACGGTCTCCATATACCTCTTTAATATGAGTCCAAAGAGCATGAGGACATTCGAAGTGAATAAGTGTCTCCAAAATGTCATCATTTACATTTTCAAAAATAACTCTAAAGACTCTAGCCCTAAAGCCTTTCCAAATGCAATACTCAACACCTGTGCTAGGAAAAGGAACTGTATTAAATAAATAGGGCAATAGATTTCTCTCACCAAGATGAGTGAGAATTAAATTACTCCATTGCCTATAGTTCCCATTCTCCAAAGTAATTAAGTCACCCATTTACAAACATATGAGCTCCGAAAGCCAAAAAAGGAGATCTGTCTTCAACCTAGAAAATATGGCACAAAACTGCAAAATCTCTGCAAAATATCTGCACCACTAAAAAATTCAGATCTCCACCTTTCTGTTGATATCTCGTTTGAGAATTTTCGCCTCCGTATGTGAAAGTTATGAAAAAATGAAAAAAGGCCTATTAATAGGCACTTGGGGCAATTACAAGGCTAAAATGGAGCAATTTTTTGGCACCAGAGGCTTAACTAAGGTCGGCCATATGACCTCACCGCCAAATAAAGCAAAAATAAACAACACCTACTATTCACTGTTTGCCAAATATAATAACCCGTCGCCCATGACAAACAATGTTAGCATATATTAGGGTTTTATTAAAAACAAACATCAACCTTATAAGAATTTAATGAGATATCGACCAATGTACCAGGCTGACAACACTTGAAAATCACAGATTTACAAAGAATTTAATATAAAACTGTGATTATCAAGACTTGTACCTATGGCTGATGTACCCGCCGATGGAGAATGTTGATTGCGGATTGGACCGAAGCCAGCGACCAATGACCGCCGATGTGACAAGCCGCCAGTGATGCCAATGAGACAGTTCCGTAGACCTTCAAACAATCAATGTTTGAGTGCCAATGTGAGCGGATGAGGGCCGTTGAATAGTACCAACTAATGATTGGATCTGACCGAGCAATGTGGATGATACTGATTCGATGATCTACTATACTCCTATCTAGATATGATCGGACTATACTACCGAGGATGTATGTTGATTGGTGCAGTACGCCAACAAAGATTGACAGAGATCGCCAGCCAATGTAGATGGAGAGGTACCGGACGGACAGTGAAGAACACTGTCGGAATTGAAAAGTTCTTGACGCCTGCAAAGATAGTGTACTACTGATAGGTGCCAACCAACTATGCGGACCTGTACAGATCTGACTGCGGACAACCAAGGACTGTACGCCGACGATTCTTCTGAGATTAATGAAATCCTGATTTAGCCGATATGGCAGGTACAAAAGACTGCGATGAAAGCAGATCTGACTCAGGGAGAATCTTCTTAAAAAATACGATGGGACTGTATAGGTGCGGACGGAGGCGTATGACCAGGGACCAATGTACCTTGTATAGATCCAATGGAAACCAGTACGATCCACACAAAATAAAACCACAGAAAATAAATGTTGTTCAAATATGTGCTCCGATTTAAATTTTGCCCCAAAAGTTTAAATAAAATCCGCAGAAAATATTTTTCAAAATATTTTTTTGCAAAAATATGAAAATCATACCGCACATGGAGTTATTCCAGCAAAAAAAAAATTGCTTCAAAAACAACTTTACCCAATATAGGCGAATTTATAGTCAAAATTCGTCTGCGGAAGCTTCTGAAATCAACCGCGAGGTTCTTGAAACCCCAATCTGCACCCAGCAAAATCTTCAAGCCAGAATGAAACCCTCAGATCTGGGAAGGAGCCCGCAACCCTGGAAGCTCTGATACCATGTTAGATTTCCAGAAATCTGTTGCTAGACGAAAATACTTCCACAAGAGAGAGAATGATGGCAAGAATGCTTGCTATCAATATGCAAGATTGATTCACGATTGAATTGATGCAAATGTACAAGATGAGGCTTGCTTATAAAAGGCAAGCATGCAACAACGAAATCTTATCTTGAGCAAAAAGATAGCTCAATAAGATAAACATAAGATCCTATAACTTAGGAATTAAAGATTGCCTAAGTAAACTTATGAAGATGTAATTAAATAGTTAATACACCAACACCAACATTACATGCAGAGGATCTCAAATCCCCAAGTTCTACAACACATGCAAGATACAGAAAGCTACGGAATCACCCTTTCGTAATATGCAAACTTGTCCCCAAAAAGTTACCCAAAAATTAGAAATCTGCCCATAAATAGAGCTCATCTTTAGTTTGGAGCCAAAAAAACATTCAAATTTGAGTTTAGGTGGTTTGGTGCTCAAAAATTAGAACTTAAAGTTCAAATTTTAAAAGAACATTTGCAATTGTATCTTCTAGAAAGTGCGCCAACTTCCCAGGGCCATAACTTTTGATTTGGGGCTCCAATTCGCGAACCGTTTGAATCGTTGGAAATGTCTTGAAGTCAAGAATGTGCTCAAAATCTTCCATGCTGATTTCAGAAAGTTTTGGGGCTGATCCAAGAAATCTAAGTGCCTCAAAATTGACTTAGAAGATTTTCAGGTGTAAATCTGGGCAACTAAAACTGCAATATCTTTCAACCCAAGAATATAAAATAAAAACCATAAATTGGGAATTTCATTATGACGAAAAGGGTATCCAAAAATGTAAAAAATATTTAAAAACCGAGAAACTTGAAATTTAACTATTTTTGGGTGATGCAAGATTGTCCTTAAACCACTAGATGCTCCTGCATCAGGTTCACACATTGGGGAGTTACAAAACTTGTAGCACATAACTAGACAAACCAAAAACACTCTTACAATTGAATCTACTCAATTAGGTTCTCAAAAAGATAGGTCAAGACCCAAATACATTTTAACACAACTTCATATGCTAGTGTAGATCCTCAATCACTTAGTGCAATGAAGAGAACAAGCCTTGTTGGCTAGATATCCATAAATTTAAAAAAAAACCAACTCAACACAATATGTGGCATGAAAGAGATCAACCATTGATGTGTAAATCATAAAGATATGTTCCATGAACATAAAAAACACTTCTAAACACTTCTTTTGTATTTTCATACCACAAATAGCCACCAAAAACCAAACAAACAAAAAAAAATTCATTCCAAAAGCACAAAATACACAATCATGGGATGAAACATTAACATATAAACTTGTGGTGCAAACCATTACATGAAAACTAAACAAGAAACCTATACAATTATTGAGATAAAGTACACCAAGATGTAGGATCAAAAACATTAATGGAAAGAAATGTGGACCAGTTTTTGGACCATTCTAGACAACTAACAAAACTACCAATACACTATAAATATCAGAAACCTCATCGATAACATAGGTGACCTAGAAATATAGGAGTGCATTGGCCACAAAGCACAAACATTGAATCCCAAACTACATGACCATATCTTCAATAGTAGAGGAATTTATAGTATACTACCAATAATTATTCAAAGTATCTTCCTAAAATAGAAACTTTCACCAATTTTTAGAGACCAAAAATTCCTTATAGGAACACGTACTTCCTTAGGAACAATTAGTCCAGAGAGCATACAAAATACTAGAGACCATCAAAAACACCTCTCCACCTTCAACACTACTTTGAATCTTCATCTTAATGCTTCTAATCCTCATCTTAATATATCATCAAGATATTATCTCTTCTAAAAATAAAAATGCCCAATCATACTTTACTTGATATCAACTAAGGCATGATAACCAACCATAAACAACAACACCATCAAAGGAAATACATACAACTTATAACAACAAGTCATCTTAGATTATCAATAACACACAACTAAAAGCACCAATGATATCCAATGCCAAACAATAATATCACAAACATGTAGCAACAATCTCCCCAAGTGATGATAACCAATACCAAAAAATTTACCAAGTGTTTGAAAAAGCAACAAACTCCTCAAGTGTTGACATCAATAACAACAAATGCCAACAATATCCCCCTTTTCAATTGATGGCAACACACACCTGTACATTCTCCACCTTTCACATAAAGGACAAAAGGAAAAAATATCTTCATTTGAAACATCAACAACTTCACCCCCTTTGACCAGCAATACTTCTTATTCAAAAAACTATACATTCTCAACAAGGGAATATCTTCTTCAAGCAATCATATTAGGTCCCTCTATCATAAGCAACCAACCAAATACCTACTCCTCCAAAGAGGTAAAGCACATTAATCTAGGAGAAAAATCATATGACATAAATTTATCCCCCTGGATAGATGCACCATCGATGCATCTATTTAGAAAAATATGGGACAATAACCCTTCACTTCTACTGAATATAGTGGAAAGTATCCTTTGAAAGCACCTTAGTGAAGATATTTGAAATTTGATCCTTAGTGGGCACATACTCTATTTTGACTTCTTTCTCAGCAACATTGTCCCTTAGAATGTGATGCCAAATAGAAATGTGTTTGATCCTTGAATGCATCACTAAATTCTCTAAAATGTTAATTACACTAGTATTATAACATAAGATAGGAATATGTTCATCATAAACTACCTTTATATCATTCAAATTTTGCTTAATCCAAAGAACATAGGTGCAGTAATATGTTGCAACAATATGTTTATCTTATACAATGGATAAGGACACCGAGTCCTACTTCTTATTGAACCAAGAGACCAACATGACTCCTAAGAAAAATGAACTTCCATTAGTACTTCTTTGGCCATCCACACATCCTTCCCAATCAATATTAGTATAAGCACTCAAAGAAAAATATCATCTTTCTTATACCATAGACAATAATCTAGAGTTCCCTTCAAGTGTCTAAATACTATTTTCACTACTTATCATGAGCTTTCTTATGATTAGCTTGAAATCTATCAACCCAACATATTGCATGCATAATATTAGGTCTAGAGAAGTAGAACTTAAGTACAACAAACCTCCAATCATATACCTATAAAGAGTCTGATCAACATATGGAAACTCATCAGTCTTGTTCAAATGACAACCAATAACCATAGGAGTACCTATTGGTTTGGAATCCTCCATGCAAAAAAATTTCAACATTTCCTTAACATAATTATGCCAAAAAATAAAAATACCATCATCTAGGTGAACAATTTGAAACCTAAGAAGAAAGACAACTCACCAACCATAGACATCTCAAACTCTTTATGCATCTCTTATGCAAACCCCCTACATATATCATCATATCCACCAAATATTATGTCATCAAAATATACAACCACAATCAACAACTTGTTTTCGTGAACCTTAATGTAAATATTATTATTTGTAGTATGTTTCTTGAATACTTGTTGAAGTACTTATCCAATTAAGGATACCAAGCTCTAGGAGCTTGTTTGAGTCCATATAAAACTTTCTTGAGTTTTCATACCATATTCAGATCTTCTTATAATTAGAAACCATCTAGTTGTCCAATATATACCTATTCCTCTAAATCACCATTCAAGAAGGCTTACTTGACATCCATCTAATGGAATTTGAAATTCTTGTGAGTAGAAAAGGTAAGAAACATCCTTATTGCCTCCATTGTAGATACCATAGTAAAATTATCCTAAAAATAAATACCTTCAACTTGAGAATAACCCTTACATACTGATCTAGCTAAATGTTCCTCACAACTTCACCATCTTCATTTATATTTTTTCTAGAACACCCAATTTTTTCCTATAACATTATTAATAGTGGGTCTAGGAACAAATTCCCATATCTATTTCTTTTCTACTTGATTTAATTACTCTTCCATTTTATTTGTCCAACAATCATATTTTCTAGCATCAATAAAGTTCTTGGGCTCCACCTTTGATCTAGTGAACATAAACTTACTTTATCACTTACATTTTCAAACCTTCTCTTGTTCAATACACCTTCATTATTGTCTCCAATGATCTGATCTATATATTTATTCTTTTGAGCATATTCTTTTGGATTCTTGGGAGCCTTCACTAGTTAGATGGTTCCTTCTCTTCTTTCTCTTCTTCTTCTTCAATGTAGGGAGACATATCATATCTGCAAACCTCTAGTTCTTGTGAGATATGACACAAATACTCATCTAACTTAACATTTTTACTTTCAATCATCTTTCCCAATCTCTTTTTGTATCATCTATAGGCCTTTCTTTTGGTGGAGTAACCAAGAAAGATCCCTTTATCATATCTTGAGTGAAACTTCCCAAGGTCTTCTTCATCTCTCTTTATGTAGCATTTGCTACAATTTTTTTTTAAGTATCTAATAGTGGGAGGCCTACTATACCACAACGCATAAGGGCTCTTAGTGCTATTAATCCGCAACTATAATCTATTAAGAAAATATAGACAACTTTGTGAATTGTTTCCTTCCAATACATGTTAGGTAGATCAACATCTTTCAACATATTCCTATCCATCTATAGAATAGTCTTATTCTTCCTTTCCACAACCCTATTCTTCTAAGGGTTATAGGAGAAGATAAATGTCTCCTAATGCCATGATATTCACAAAAAAAATCAAATTCATTTGATGTAAATTCACATCCTCTATCTAACCTTGAGCATTTGACCTTAGCATCCATTTCATTCTCCACTTTTAATTTTAATATTTTAAATTTATCAAAAGCTTTTGATTTATCTCTTCGAAATGTAAGCCAAGTCATTCTAGTATAATCGTCAATAAGAAACATGAAATACCTTTCAAATTTTTGACTACTTGTTCTTGTAGGTCTGCATAGGTCAATGTGAATCAAGTCCAATGGAATTGTATCAAAGCATTTTGTGGTATTTAAATTTCTATTTGTTTACTTTCCCATTTGAAAATCCTTCCACAATGTGTTTACAAGCTTACTTATCTTAGAAATTTCTCTCAATACATGAGTAGAATTGATTTTTATCATATTTTGAAAGTTTATGTGTCCCATTATTTTTTGCCATAGCCAACACTCATCAAATTGAGCCAATAAATATATTCTTCCATTTGCCTCAAGTTTAGATGATAGACATTTCCATTTGTCCTTGTACCTTCTACAACTAATCTTCTAGACCATGTCTTTCTAAACTCACAACCATTGGTATAAAATGTAATATTGTATCCTTCACTACACATTTGACTAACACTACGAATATTATGCTTCAAACCTTTGACATAGAGGAAATCTTTATTCCTACTCTTTGAATAAATTTTTATAGCACTATTTCTATGAATTTATGCTAACTCATCACCACAAAAATTAATAGCTCCACCATTAACCTTCTTAATATTGATGAACTTTCCCTTATCATGAGTCGTGTGGTTAGAGAAACCACTGTCAATCACCCTAAAATTTTCTTCTTATTTTTCATGAAAGGTAGTATGCACATCTATAGATCCTTCATTATTTTTGTAAACCTAAGGTACTAGACTTCTTGCATTTTCTAATATCACCCTTTTTGTATTTCAAAGCCATGAATAAGGTTTTATCATTTGAATCATTATCCTCATCTTTTATGAACATCTACTTTCCTTGGAATAGAAACTCCTTTTAAACTTATCTATTTTGTTACCATTATTTGATTCTTTATAAGGATATTTGGATGCAAAATGACCAATCTTTTCAGAAGTGAAACACTTGAAAGGTAACTTACCTTTGTATTTTCTAGTATCTTTCTTAAATATTCTCACAAATTTTGCTTCAATATCTTCAAATTCATCATCTTGATCAGTAGTTTCATCATCTATATATTTACTAGTTTTGAATGCTACTTCTTTATTTATAACATCTTTATCAAATTCTCTCATCCAATTACAACATATGTCAACAATACACTCTACTAGCTAAGGAATTAAAGATCATTTATCTTCTCTTTTTAGAACTTACTACCTCAATTAATCTTCACACATCACAATCTCATTAACCCTCTCCTTACAATTGAGATGTTTTTGCATTTATGTCCTTCACAAGATCTCAAAACATCAATTAGGTCAACTAGAAAGAATACAAATAATATTTCAACAAGTTAGCCACAAAAACATAATGTGGTCCTATCTAGAAGATAGAGTGAAGCAAAAAAACTACTATTACATCTCTCAAAGTGATCCAAAATAACTCCTACACTAGTACACATCAACCCAAGTTGATAACAAGGAAGCATGAGGATGAAACATGTAGCACATAACTAGTCTACCCAAAAACACTCTTACAACTAAATCTACTCAATGTGGTTCTCTACAAGATAGGTTGGGACCTAGATACACTTAACACAACTTCATATGTTAGCACAAACCCCCAAAAACTTAGTGCAAGAAAGAGAACAATTCTTGTTAGCTAGATATCCATAAATTTCCCAAAAAACCCATCTCAATACAATATGCATCACCAAAGGGATCAACCACTAATATGTAGATGCCAAAGATATGTTCCATGAACACCTAAAAATACTTCCAAACACTTCCTTCACATTGTCATTCATAAATAGCCACCAAAAACCAAATAAGAACAAAACAATTCATTTGAGAATCATAGAATACATAATCATGAGATGAAACATTAACAGATCAACTTGCAGTACACGCCATCACATGAAAACTAAACTAAGAAACTAAATAAGTACTAAGAGAACTTCCCCCAAGGTGAAGGATCATAAACATCAATGGAAATAAATATAGAGTATTTTTTAGACCAGTCTACACAACCAACAAAAGTACCAATACATTGCAACTAAGTATAGAAACCTACTCGGCAACATAGGTGACCTAAAAAGATAGGAGTGTGAAATCCAAGGAACAAATAGGGTGTTGTCATAATAGTGGTTTACAATTCCTGAGAGGAATAGATTTTAGCCGAAATCACACATTTTTAGAAAATATAATGATTTAAGCCTTAAAAAGTTCCATTTTAAGGATTCCAATTGAAGAGGGTTTGATCAAATCACCTTAGATCAAACCCCCTTGGATAGAATCTTGCTAGTTTTAAACCATACCTATAAATGCATCTCCTTTACACCTATCAAAATGCTGATAAAAAATCACTTTTGATTTAGCTTTTGGGGATCAAATGAATTCATTTAAAATTTATTTCAAATGATTATGCTATTCCTCAAAACAAGCTATCCAATGAATATAATTTTAATATGTTTTGGTTTTGTTATGTATTTGTTTTTTAAGTTTTATTAAACATAGGCTTTTCATCGAAAATGAATTTCTTTGTTCTTCACATGTGGAAAAATAGAAGATTATCAAAAAAAAAAATTGAAAAATATGAGTCCACCAGATATTGAAGTCCTTGATCCAACAAAAAAAATCAAATTAAATTTTGACATATACAAAAATAGTTACGCGTTATACGGTCGCGCTGTGTCTGAATTGTAATTCATTTGACTTTGAAATTTGATTAAGGAAAAAAAATTCAATAAAAAACTATCTAACCACGTGGAATCACTAGATATCAGAGTTACAAATCTAAATTTGAAAGAATTAGAATTTTATCCTTCATGGAAAAAAAGTTATGCGTTATACGGTGTGCGTCACTTTTTAAAAATGTTGTTTTCTGAAAAAAATCAAATTTCATGGGAGATGGAAAAAGAAGTGGAATTTGATACCAAAAATTTTGAATTTTGTTTTTTTAGAATCTACAGACAAAATTTTATGAGACTCTAGATTGCACCATATTCAAATTCCTCACAGTTTAGCCGCTATAGGTGCCCGAATGTGAAGATTTAGTTAAAAATAATAATTTCAGTGTCTAGTTTGGCTAAAAATTGTAAACCACTATTATGGGATCACCCAACATTGAATCCCAAACCACGAGAGAATATCTTCAATAGTGGATGAATGTAAAGAATTATCCCAAATAGTCTTCAAAGCATCTTCATTAAATAGGGACTTTCACCAGTTTATAGAGACCAAAACTTCCTTGCAGCAACACATACTTTCTTAGGAACAAATATGAGAGAGCATACAACATATTGGAGACCATCAGAAACACCTCTCAACCTTCAAAATTGCTTCTAATCCTCATCTTAATATATCATAATGATATTATATCTTCTGACATCAACCATACTCAATAAGAGTTTACTTGATACCAACTAAGGCATGACAACCAACCATGAACAACAACAACATCAAACGAAATACATACAACCATTGTAAAAAAATCACCATATAGTATCAACATACAATTGAAAGCACCAATGATAGCCCATGTCAAACAACGATATCACAAACATATGCAACAATCACTCCAAGTGTTGACAACTAATGTTGAAAAACATACCAAGTGTTTGATAGCACAAAAAAATCCTCAAGTGTTGACATAAATGACATAAAATTTCAACATAATTGAGGTTGAAGTTCTCTCATCTCTCTAATTATAGGAAATATAACTAAATTTATCTTTTCTTTTTAAATTTAGGATTAGAAGAATAAATATAGGACTTGCTATTGTTAGGAAATAAATAAAATAATGATTTTCTTTATTTTTAGAGGAATATGAAAATTAAATAAATTAAATAATTAATTTACTTTTAGAGGGATAATTAACTAATTAAATAAATAAAACTTATTTACTTGTGTGAGATGAGAGGAGTACATGATTGAATTATTTAATTATGTGGATAGACGATAATGGAAGAAATAATTAATTAATTTAAAATATTTAATTAACAAGGATGGAGGAATAATTGGGGATAATTAAATAATTAATAAATATTTAATCAATGTGGATGAGAAAAAATTAAAAAATAATTAAAAATTATTTAATTAAAGTTGGTGAGTGAAATTGGTGAAATAATCATATAATTAAAAAATATATAGTTAATGGAGGGAAAAGTGTTAGGTTAATCAAATAATTGAAAATTATTTAATTAATAGTGATGATATAGGTGATTAGTGATGATGACAAGAAATGATGAATATAGAAGAATGTGTTAGACATTATTAGGTATCCAAATTTCCCCCTCTTTGAGACAATGTACTTTGTTGTATTGTTTCAAAGACATGTTGTTGATGTTGAAAAATTATAGTGTGTAGTGTTGAAAAATATTGTTGGGGACATTTTCACACTTGTTTGTGCCATCCTTGCTGAATTAGGCTTAATGGCATCATGATTTAGTGTTGTAATGTGGTTGACACATTCACATTAGGTCTTGGGCCCTTGTGAACTAACAAATTTAAATGGTACCTTGCTAAAGTGTTGTGAAGTGTTATAATTCACTTTCACACTTTTCTAAGGTTTTATTAATTAATTACACCTAATAAACCCCCTTTTAACATTAGTATTGCCTTATTTAAAGTGTTGTAGAGTGTTGTAACACATTTTCACACTTTCCTAGGACTATCAGTAATAATTAAGCTTTCTTATGCTTTAATTGGCCTTATTTTGCATCCACAAGCCTCATTTATTGCATCTTTTTGAGGATAATCCAAACACCAATCATTAAAAAATCATAATTCAGGTGTTTCTAGCTTGTGTGGCCTAGATTTAGTGATTTGGGACTCATTCTCCACCTTGGGCGAACGGGTCCCACCTAGGTCTTTTGGACCCAAGCTAGTTTTTACATTTTTTTTTGCACTTTTTGTTTTTGGTCCTATACATTATGTCTAATAGGACTCATTCACTACCTTGGGCGAGTGAGTCCCATGGGGCCCAAAATTAGATTTTATTTGAATTTCTAGTAGGATTTTATTTTCTTAGATCTGATGTTAGCTTGTACTGTTGTAATTTTGGGAATTATTGCATAATTGAGTATAAATATAAAGTACTTTCACTCATATACACACCTAGCATTCAAGAGATCGTTAAGCATTCACAAGAGAATTCAAAGGTATATTGTCAAGAATTTTAGAGTGCTCTTCAAGCATCAATCATCATGCCAAATATTTCATGCATCATGTTAGTTATTGTGAAAAAATTTGTGATTTAAGCAAGTGTTTTATGCAAGATCAACATCATTCAAGCAAGAATCAAGAACCATATCCATTGTAGCCACTTCAAGCATATTTGCATCATGTAGGGTTTTGTGATTTAATCAAGTGTTCCATGCAAGATCAACATCATTCAAGTAAGAATCAAGAACCATATCCATTGTAGCCACTTCAAGCATATTTGCAGCAGCTTATTGCTAGGGTTTGCTGAGTTGCAAAATTATTATTTTTTCATTCATCACTCTCCCTTCATATTTGATTTCATTTCAAGGATTTATTTCAAACAAGGGGTGTGACCAAGGAAAATACTTATTCACTAACCCCATAACATTCTCCCCTCTCCTTTGTGTGTGATTTGTAGATCTAGGTTGCAGATTTCCTAAGGAGCAATATTGGAGAAAAGTTACAAATCATTCAAAGTTGTTAAAGTTGTCATCAAGCCTTGGAGAACATTGGATATCACCTACAGGTTGCAAATTGGGGATTCAAATCTAGAAACCAATTAGGAAGGATAGAGAAAACAAAGAAGAATAGGATTATCTTTTGAAGTTGCAGAAAATCCCAACTAGATTGATTCACCACTTCTAGCAAATGAGTCCCAGTTCTAGCCAATTTTTCAGGATTTTGTAGATTTGGATACCTTTTTGGTAGATTTATGTTCCTACATAGTTTCCCATAAATATTAATGATTCACCCAACCTGATGAATGATTCCCAATTAATAATAAAAGTACCTTTTCCATTGTTCCATACCTCCATTCAATCTTCTCTAGATTTCTAGGTGCACACTTTATGTTTTATAGTTTTATGTGTTGTTTCATTCACTCTTCTAGGTCATTTAGAGTTTAAACTTGGTGGTGAACCCTTCATTAGATCATTTTTTAGTCCTTAGAACAATCTTCTTGCAAGATCTCTTTCTCCTTTGCAAAGTGATCTCAAGGGTTTGTTCATGAGTGAAAGTTAGTGAAAGTTGTCCTTTCTAGGCCCTAAACCCTAGGGTGAAGATAGAAAAACAATTTTCCACCTTTCATTTTGGTGATATTGCATTTAGAATACCTTCTTTTCTAATTTGGAGTGCATTATCTTGTTTGCATTAAAATTGCATTAGGACTTGCATTGGTTAACTTGTATTTTATGGTTTCAAATTGTGCATTAGTGAAAGCTCATATAGCTTGCATTTTTAAATCTAATTTCATTGAAAAATAGTCATAATCTATATTTTCATCTCACATATATATCATAAAACATAAAAATCATAAACTTCAATTCAAAAATTATGAAAATTTTGAAAAAAATCATCATTGGGACTCATTCGTCACCTTGGGTGAATCAGTCCCTTTGCAAATTTTCCACTACATTTTTTTGCATTCAAAACACTATTTATGAGTTTTGGTTTATTGTTATTGCCTTTTTGTTTCATTTTCTAGAATTTTTTTTATGAGTATTTCATTATTCTTAGATTACATTGCATTTGCACTCACCTTGCATTTAGTAGCCCTTGTATGAGTATTTGGTGTCCTATTGCTAATATTATAGTGAGACAAAGTTTGAGACTCATGTCATCCGATTATAGTAAAATCATTGTCGATCTTGGGTTGTCTAGCTCTCTCAATCCTAGTATTGACACTAGTACATAAGGTATGGACAATAAACTTAACAACTCTTTGCCTTCAAGTAGTGTGATGCAAGTTGAAACAAGGAATGATAGTGTCCCACAAGAAAACATAATTCAAATTCATGAGGACCTAGTAAACTTACAAAATCAAGTGCAAACTGACAACATTTCAACTACTACCATCCCTACTATGGATAACATTCATCGCATTCTTGAAAGTGAAGATGGGCTTGACCTTGTGAGAAATATAGTGTGAATCTTTGGAAAACATCTCACTCCAACCACTAGTTGTCCTTTACCAACAACCAATGTCACAAGCCAAGGAGGAACTCAAATTCCTCCTCCTACAACAATTTCCTCAATACCTACTGATACCACTCCTTAATTCATAACAACAATGCAAAAAGCTAGTAATTTGATTCCTTTATTGGGTATTCTTGCTAGAATCCCTAGTTTGTATGTGGCATCGCAAGTCATATTTCCTACCACCTTACCACCTATAAGCATTCCATTCACTTATCCTTCAAACACATAAAATCGTTCACCATTTTCACTTCCATCTCATAACACAAGTAATGATCCTCTCATAACTCAACTCTTTCAAACTATTTCATCCCTTCACAAACAAATTTCCACCATCAACAAAATCAAAATGGTCCACTTACATATTATGTCAAAAGTAGTCCATTATCCTTGGAGATATTGTGAACACTGATGCCACAAGGTGTAGAGGTGCCTAGATTTGAGAAATATGGAGGGAAAGGAGATCCTTCTAAACATGTTAATGATTATAATTCCTTATGTAGTGAATTTGTCCTTGATGATAAACTATTGGCTAAAATTTTTCCTAAATCATTGAAAGACACTGCCTTGGAATGGTTTTCTTCTTTACCAAAAAACTCAATTTGTTCATTCAATAAGCTTGTTGAGGCATTTGTAAGCCATTTCCAAATGCATATGAATCATAATATGACCTTGGATGATTTGATGAGATGAAAGAAAAAAGAGGAAGAAAAGATAACTGATTTTATCTCACACTACCAATCGCTTTATTCCCAAATCGATGTCAAGGTCCCCGATGCCCATCTCCAAAAGATGTTTATATAAAATTTACAAAGAAAGATTAAAGAAAAGATTACCATGATGAAATTACCATCCTTCATGCACTTATGTACTTCCCTCCACAATTATCAAAATTTTGTTAGTAGTTGAGATACAAATTCCACTTCTTGCCGAACAGAGAAATTTGAGCCTGCAAATAAAAAAAATCCCACCCATTTAGAAAATAGAAAAAAGTGTTCCTTCAATTTAACCCCCCTCAACAGACAACTCAAAATACCAATAACCAGGTATTTTTTGTTAAAGCCACAATACCCTTTAGCTATGGGGACCCGAAAAGACAATTCACTCCTTTACCCAATACCCTTCATAACACAAAGTCATAAATTTTAGAACAAATGATTACCTTGCCTCTTGTTAAAACACCTAACCAAATAAGCCTCCATCCCTGAGCTTTAGAACAAATGATTATTTCCATTACCACTGACAAAATGGACATGACACAGAACATTGTAAGCATCTTAAACATCTTTTGTTGGACCTCATTGATTTTGATCATGTTTCCATTGGAGGTGTTAGTGATCAAGGAAATAAGTCTATTTCCCCTCCTAGCCAAAACATGCAAATTTTCACCAACCCCATGTCAAAAAATAATATTTCATATGTCAAAGCTAGTGAAACTACAAAGAATTATGTGATGAATGTTGACACAGATGATGATAACAATGATCCTATGGAACATGATTCTATAGATAATGATCCTCTAAATGACATGGTAGGAGTGATAGACATATTTCCTTGTAAGGGCCGAACTAAGATTCCTCTTGATATTGATTTCTCCTCTAAGGATATACTTAAACATGCTCGTCATGGTCCTCTTTACATATTCGGTTGTATCTATGACAATCCCACTAATGGGATATTAATAGATCTCACCTATGCAGAGAATGTGGTCACTGAGGAATTCTCACTTTTGCATGAGCTCTATCAAGACATATACAATAAAATGCAAGCATGGATGAAGAAACATAATTGTTTTGCTTTCCCTATGATGGGATTGATCGCCTTACCATTACAAACATGACAAAAAATATTATGTCTCATTCTCCATCATCTAGCAGTTGAACCAATTTCATGTGAAGCTAAGGGACCCATGGCTTCACTCCATGAAAATTTTCCCTCCAGTGCTACATAAATGTTTAATTTTTACCTTTGAAAATGAAATATTTACTATCCACCATAGTGGCTTCAACCATTTTTCATCCAAAGGAAATTTTTCCTTAAATGCCTTTTTGCTCGAGCTTGTGGAACCTATAAAACTAGGAGAAGAATTATTTTTCTTGTCCTATCAAAAGTTCAAGGCAAAGAAGATAGCAAAACTATCCCTTCGAAACATGTCACAACCCACCACCAAGCCTACTATCCTTGAAGAATCCATGCTTGAGCCTAAATAAATTTCAAACAACCAATACCAAACTAAGAAAAAACCATCACCTACCTCCTGCAAATGACCAAGAGATAAAAAAAATCCTGTCACACCTCATAAAATAAAACAAGTTTACAAATTCAAAGAGAAAATGGTTGAAAAACCTCTCATGGTTCATTTCGTTCCTCCCCATAGGGAAGAAAAGAACCCTATGGTTGATCAACTGCTCCTACAAAAATGCAACTTCAAAACAAAACTAAAATAAATAGATGTGCTAGAGAGCATCGATGTAGACATTCTACCCTTTCTCATAGGTTACATGAAGAATTAAACAAAGAAAATCAAGATCCAAACTTGACTTAAGCAATGCATGATGACTCTATCCATGCCCCAAAACAAAACAATCCAATACAACAACCACAACAAGAGTTAAACTCTTCCATGGAAATTATCATTTGACCTCCTATTGTGATCAACTTAGATGATGATGATGATGAGGTTGCTAGAATTGACAAAGAGGTTTGTAAAAACTTGAATGCATTGGTTTCCTCTTCCATGAGCTTAAACTATAAATATCTTATAGAGAGTGTTGAACCTAGTGCTTCTCCTAGTTTAGAAATTTCTCTTGTCCCTTTAGCTAGTTTTCCACCTTTGGTATACAGATAACATGACTGGGATATGGACAACCTACTAGTAGGTTGAATTGCATGTTCCTTACTAGTCTTTTATATTATTTCTTTCTTTTTCATTTTCTTTTGACTGCATGTGTGTAATGTGATCCCCCATGATGTTTTGTTTGATGTTCTCTCTCTTTGTGACATTCCTCTATTTGTCCCTTCATTATTATCTATGTCATAAATCTCTTACTTCATGCTCTTTATCTCTTTTTTATTTGTCTTATGTTTTCCTTTTGGGGATGATGCAAGGTGTTGAGACATTTATGTCTCTTCCATGTTGACCCAAAATATTTTTCTTTATCTTTTTATTTATTTATTTTTCATTTGTCTTGTATTTTCCTTTTGTGGATGATGGAAGGCATCAAGACATTCATGTCTCTCCCATGTTGACACAAATGGATTTTTCTCTATTTTCACTCTCTTTGTGTCATTCTTCCATTTCTATGTGTATTTGGGGAATGATGACAGTTCTGAGCTCTCTAAAAATTTTCTAGCAAGAACATACTGACCCCAAATCCATAGATCCCTTATGTGTTTGGTGTTTTCATTTTGGGGCAAACCCATCTCTTTTCCTTTCTTTTCTTTCACATGATGTGGCTTTACTTGGAAACATATGACATGGCATAGGGATTTCAAAGTTGGCTCTCATGTCTTCCCTTTTTGTTTGCATTTATCATTTGCTACTTTAAAGTAATTTCTTATAGTATGGTGTTTAACAATTCCCTTAAAGTGGGCACATACATTGGAATTATTCTTTTTTCATTTTTCCTTTTTCATGGTTCATGGTGAAGTTTTCTTATTTCATATGATGCATTTTTCACTTTGTTGATGACATTGGGTGTAATGTCCTTCAAGGGCATGATCTATCTTAGCATATTAGATTCCTCTTAGTAGCTTGATGCTACACACTATATCCCCTAAGTTGTAATTTTTCTATTCTTTGATTGCTCCTCTCTTGGAGACATTAGGAACAATTTTCCATAAGTTAATGACCTCACATGAACTAAGAAAGACTCCTTTGAACATTCTTTGCACTTTGTATTTTTTGTTATATGGCCACCTTGCATAACATAGCTTGCATGCTTGTGGAGCCATCTTGTTTGTTCATGAGCCCCAATCATATAAATTTTTTCTTATCTCATGAAGCTTGAAAATAATTTTCTTTTTTGTGGCACCTTATTAAAGTTATTAGGAGTTATACTTTGGTATGGTTTGAGCAGGAAGCCCAACTAAGGCATGAATTTCCCCATAGCCACTTGCCTCTATGTGTGAGTACATACTAGTCATGAGTTTATGTTTCTCACCTTTTTGGATATCTCACCCGGTGAACAACTAGGAGTTCCATTTCCATAGAGTGAGTATGAATTTTTTAGAAAAAAAGCCTAGATCTGATCCACATTGCGATGGAAAAATGTTTGAAGCTTGATCCGACTATTTTATCTTTTATCTTTTCTCTTTTTCATCTTTGACAATGCATTCTTATGCTTTGTTGTTTCTCTTTATACCATTTTTATGTTTATTCTTTTGTTCCTATGTTGGTTTGTCATGTGATCTTGATCCTAAGGGCTTGATCACCCCTCTTGATCATTGTCTAACTTAGTGTGAGTTTGAAGCAAGTTAATCCTCTCACTAAAGTGGGGGCTAGCCTTAGTGTGATTTTGAAGCAAGTTCATCCTCTCACTAAAGTGGGGGCTAAATGTAGTGTCCAAAAATGTCATCAGGGACATTCTCACACTTGTTTGGGCACTCCTTGCTGAATTAGGCTTAATGTTTCCTTGATTTAGTTTTGTAATGTGGTTGACACTTTCCATTAGGTCTTGGGCCCTTGTGAACTAATGGACTTAAATTGTACCTTGCTAAAGTGTTGTGAAGTGTTGTAACTCACTTTCACACTTTTCTAAGGTATTAATAATTAATTAAACCCAACAAACCCCCTTTTAACTTTAATCTTTCCTTATTTGACATGTTGTAAAGTGTTGTAACAAACTTTCACACTTTTCTAGGATTTTTATTATTAATTGATTTTTCTTATGCATGAATTCACCCTATTTTTCCTTCAAAAGCCTCATTTATTGCATATTTTTTAGGATAATCTTGGCACCAATCATTAGAAAATCATAATTTAGGTGTTTCTCACTTGTGTGGCCTAGATTTAGTGATTTGGAACTCATTCACCACCTTGGGTGAATGGGTCCCACCTAGGCCTTTTGGCCTTGAACTAGTTTTCACACATTTCTAAGCACTTTTGGTTTCTGGTCCCATACATTATATCTAATGGGAATTGTTCACCACCTTGGGAAAATGAGTCCCATGTGGCTTGAAATAAAGTTTAATTCAAATTTCTAGTAGGATTTTATTCTCCTATATTTGATGTCGTCTTGTAGTGTTGTAATTTTGGGAATTTTCACATAATTGAGTATAAATACAAGGTTCTTTCACTCATATTCACACCTAGCATTCAAGAGATCATTAAGCATTCACAAGAGCATTCAAGAGAATTCAAGGGTAGATTTTCAAGAACTCTAGATCACTCTTCAAGAATCAATCATCATGTCAAATATTTCATGCATCATGTTTGTTATTGTGCTAACAATTGTGATGTAGAGTTTTGTGATTCAAGAAAGTGTTTCATGCAAGATCAACATCATTCAATTAAGAATCAAGAACCACATCCATTGTAGCCACTTCAAGAATATTTATAGAAACTTATTGCTATGGTTTGGTGAGTTGTAACATTGTTATTTGTTCACTCATCATTCTACCTTCATATTTGATTTGATTTCAAGGATTGATTTCCAATAAGGGATTTGACCAAGGAAAACACCTATTCTCTAACCTCGCAACATTTTCCCCTCTCCTTTCTGTGTGATTTGTAGGTCTAGGTTGCAAATTTCCTAAGGAGCAAGATTTGAGAAAAGTTACAAATCATTCAAAGTTGTCAAAGTTGTCATCAAGCCTTGGAGAACATTGGAGATCACCCACAGGTTGCAAATCATGGATTCGGATTAGGAAACCAATCAAGAAGGATAGACAAGATATAGAAGAGTAGGATCTACTTTTGAAGCTGTAAAAATGTTGAACTAGACTGATTTTTCATTTTTGGTGAATGATTCCCAATTCCAGCTAGTTTTTAGGATTTTGTGCATAGATTTGGATACCCTTTTGGAAAATTTATGTTCCTGCATAGTTTCCTAGAAAGAGGATTGATTCATCCAACTTGGTGAATGAGTCCTAGTCAGTAGTGAAAGCAACTTTTCCAACATTCTAGACCTCCATTTAGTCTTCTCTATATTTTTATGTGCACACTTTCTATTTTATAGTTTTTTGTGTTGTTTCATTCACTCTTCTAGGTCATTTAGAGTTAGTTTGCATTCAATTATCATTTTGCATTTCAATTTGCATTTAATTATCTTTTCCAAGTTTAAACTTGGTGGTGAACCCATCATTAGATCATTTCCATTCCCTAGAACAAACCTCTTGCAATATCTTTTTCTCCTTTGCAAAGAGTTCTCAAGGGTTTTTTGTTTAGTGAAAGTGATTTTTTTCCCTTATAGGACCTAAAACCTAAGGTGAAGAGAGAAAAACAATTTTCCACCTTTCATAGTGATAAGGTGCCCCACTATGCTCTAGTGGGCAAAGGTATGATGGTCGTATGGTAGGTTTCCTTCTTGAGAGATTAATTGGGAATGAATTTTTTTGGGTTAGGCTCATGAAAAGTTCATGGGATAGGTTTAGTAAAGATGAGGTTGAAAATGATGATATGTTGGCAAATCCAAATTTCATGCAAGAAATGGTATGGTCAAAATGGGATGAGGGTGGTTTGGATATGGTGAATCCAAGGTTTTATTGGCTATATATATGCCCTCAAGGGTCATTTGCACACTTAAAGTTAGAGGGATTGAGAGCCCTTAGAGAGGTTAGAGTGTGAAGTTGTTTTAGAGATTGTTAGAGTTTCAAGAGAATTGTACTAAGTGGAGAGAGTTTAATAGTACCAAAGGAAAGTTGGAGCACCCCAAACAGTATATATCTTGGAATTAGGTCCTAAGGCATCATTTAAATTGCATTAATTACTAGGTCAAGTTATATTTTCAAATTCACTAAAAGGAAAAATCATGCTTTTAAAAGCTGATATGACACTTTTGAAACTCAATATGGTGATTTTAAAACATGAACATTTGGTGCAATATAATTTTAAAATTCGCTTTAAAAAGTGACTCAATTTTTATTAGGTTAGATTCACTTGAAAAATATCACATTTGATATTAAAGTAGTGCATATTAGAACTAGATCTCTAATGATTTGGTAAAATAGCATAATTTATTTACAAAATCACTTTTGATTCTAAAATGGCACAATTGATAATAGAGCTAGTGAACTTAGGTTTCTTCTAAATTTTTGATAGATTGAAATTATGTGCTCTACATTTGGAGGATGTTATACAACATATCATGTTGAGGGAGAGACATACTATAACAAAAAAATAGGGCACCCCACCTTTCAGGAGATGGAGCACAAGGGATAGGCTTCCTATTTCACACTTGTTACACTCAAGGAAACCTTAGAGATCTCAACCTAGGCAAAGATATAAAAGGGGAAATATATCTTGCAATAACGTATCCTAGGGTGTGATTAAAGATAATAAGAGGGTTCACCACCAAGCTAGGGCTTGGAAAGACAAGAAATGTAACATGCAAAGTACTATGCATAATAAAAAACTTAGAATGAGTAGAGGTGCACCTGGAAGAAGCATGAGGTCAAAAAAGCTCCAAAACCATGAAAACCCATTGTTTTATTCCTATTGGGACTCATACGCCAATATCGGTGATTTAGTCCCAAACTAGGGTTTTTGTGCCAAAACTGGAATCTAATAGTGTATGATTTGGATCTCCTAAAATCAAGAAAAATCCTTGTATTGGGACTCACATACCACATGTGGTGTATCAATCTCACTCTAATTTTACAAAGGCTTAAGTCTTGAGTCTACACTCCTATCTCTTCTCTTCCTTGGACATACTTCATTTCTGGATCTAAAACTCTTATTTGCAACCTATAGGTGAATTTCTATGGATATAACAACCTTGTGACAACTTGATGACTTTCTCCAACCTTGCAACTTAATCTTCTAGAATATTCAATCCTCAAGACACCAAGGTATGCAATCACACATGTAGAGAGAACAATAAACTTGTTGATTGTTAAGAAATAGGGGTTTGTCTTGGTCAAGCCATGTTTAGGTAATTAAACATTAGGATGAAACAATGAAATATGAACACGAAACATGAAACATGAATAATGATACCTTGAATGATTTCTTGAGATGTAAATCAACAATCAAACATGAAGTGGCAATGTGGAATGTAGATCTTGATCTTGAACTTTGATATGAAACAATGCTTGTAAATGGATCTTCAATGCTATATCACAAAACTAGCTTAATAACATGTTTGATGCTTGATGATCTTAACATGATGATCAATCTTGAATTGTTGCAAAAAATGATGAATAATTCTACCCTTGAATGCTTAGAAACACTCTTCTAAACTTCTCTTGATGCTCTTGTAAAGTCTTCAAATGCTTACCTCTTGATAGCTTAGTATTATATCATGAAGGCTTAGGTGAAATAATGATTTGAAACCTTTTTTACATAGGAAATCCATCCAATTTACCATTAATTAGATCCTAGAAGCCGACATTCATGAAATTTAAACTTAAAACCTTGATTTCTTGCTTAAAACCCTAAAAAGTGGCCAAATGGGACTCATATACCACTTGCAGTGTGTAGGTCTCATCTGGATGGGACTCATGCACCCAAGGTGGTGTATGGGTCCCACTAGGCCTTTTTAAGTGGGGGAAATGTCAGAGAGTTGAAATTAAGTATATTTGATGTCTATGTCAGAATTCCTTTTGAAAGAAGCCTCAAGATGCATAATATAGGGTCTTAGGGGCCTATTAATGATGATATGAAAATCATAAATGAATGAGGGCACAAAAATTAATGTGAAGGTCCAAATAAATATATGTTACAACATTAAATTAAGGAAAAATTAAGTCTACTTAGCTCAAAACGGCCCTAAATCCAATGTGAATGTGCAACATGCATTACAATGTCTCTATCTCAAGGTGAAATTAGGTCCATTTTAGTGTTAATCATTCCTAAATTAAGTTTGAAAAAGGGATACTTTTTCATTGCCACATTTATCCCCCACTTTAGTGAGAGAAGTAACTTACTTCAAACTCACACTAAAGTAGACATTCAAGAGGGGTCCATGTGAACTAATGCAGATGGTCTAGGATAACAAATATCAAGGAGGTGGTCAAGCCCCTAGGATTGAGGATCCTATGGAAAACTGACATAAGCATAAAAGGGACATGCACAAGGTGTATGGCATGCAACATCAAGATACACAAACATACAATGTCAAAGACATAAAGAAAAAAGAAAAAGAAAAGGTGGATAAAGCTTTGACCATTTGTCCAATGCAATGTGGATCAAATCTAAGTTGTTTGTT
Organism: Sequoia sempervirens; assembly: GCA_007258455.2. NCBI lineage: Eukaryota > Viridiplantae > Streptophyta > Pinopsida > Cupressales > Cupressaceae > Sequoia > Sequoia sempervirens. The sequence goes on along the minus strand of VDFB02334996.1, from coordinate 109,127 downwards.
CAAAAATGCATATTCACTCTTGTTGTTTCTTTTTCTAGCACACCCTTGGAATTCTCTAAAGGGTGGCCAACCCTTATGGTCAAGAATCCTCAAGGTGAATGGCCAACATGACGAGCAATGATTTTGAGGTCTTTAATCCTTCACTTTATGCTCTGTGAGACCTAGAAGGGTGTTCCTTATTGTGTTAATTGTGATTTATTTAATGGAGAACAATTCTATGCAAAGAATTTTTCCTACTATTTACAAATGAACATAATTCAACAAAGATTTGGTTGACCTTTTAGTAAATAACTATCAATTTTCCAAGAACAAGGGGATATTTCAAATTCATTTTTCATAATTGAAAGATTTTTAAATGAGTTTTGTTCTCATTTTGAATCCATATCTAGGAATATCACCAATTCATTTAGTTTTAAGTAATCTCAACAATTAGACCAGTGCTTTCATCAATTGGGTATACGACACAATCAAATATGCAACAACCAATAATATACAAGCTATTTAATTTAGATAATGGTGGACTATTTTCACAATGATTTGCAACTTGAAAACTCACAATATCCAAAATGTAACTTGTCATCAGATCCTATGCAAAGTATCACAATTTTATGACCCTCTTCGAGCATTTAATTAACTCTTTAAATCAGAGCCAAAAATAAGGACATACATTCAATTGAACATTTGAAGATATATGAGAATACCCTTCATATTTTCATTTATAACTTGCAAAAATTTACAAAAAAGAGAGTATGTGTTCTAGAGATAAAATTTGTTTCTACATATGTATCTCATATAAAACTCTTTTAAGACTACTACATATAATGTTTATATCCTAGAAAATTCTACTATTCTATTCATTAGCTTTCTACACTATATCCTTCTTGTACTTAACTTCTACCTAGACCATTTACTGGACTCAAAATCTAACCCCTATAATTAGCCTTGAAATCCCTCTTATAGATCAAGGGAGCAACAAGCATTAGGCTCATTACAATTACATATCAAAATATTTTATTTCAACCAAAATTTGAATTTCATTTCAGAAGTTCCCAACATGGTTACCAGTAATCATTTATTGATTGGGTGGAACAAAATTCATAATCACCATCAAAAGAAGCCATATGATACTACCAAAGAATACCTTTAACCGCTAAAAAAAGTTTGCATTCTACACCCATGTCTAGCCAAAGTATTCATAGTATGACCTCTACGCATCCATAGTTAGCATGAAAACACAAACCAACATACACAAAAAATGCAAGAAAAGACACCATGGTAATATCATCATCACAACAAAAATTAAGACTCAAACACCACCTCCATCACCTAGAACCAGAACAAGCAACAAAACAAGAAGCATGGTATAGCCACCCACTTCATGTCTTTGCAGAAGCAAGAGGAGAAACCATTTCCCCTTCATATTTAACCTTACCAGCCATAGAGTAATCACGCCTGCTCAGAGTCTTTACAGAAACTAGGTGGATTTATATTACTTCCACCCTTGGCATTTCCAATTGATTTAAGATCATGAAGTATCATTGGTAACCTGAATTTGTTTTGGTTTCACTATCTGAAGGGATATCAATAATGTCAATAGGGGAGTTCTGCCATCCAAAAGAAGCTCGGTCATATCTTACCTTTCTTTGCATTCATCTTACAAATCCTGTAGGATCCTTACCTTTAACCTTCATTGTTTCTACAATCATGACTCAACTTCTCAACCTATGACTACTTTTGGTAGCAACTGGTGTAGACTTCTCACCACAGACCTCCTCCTTTCGTTTTTCCTTCAAATTTGAAGTAGCGTTGGGTATTTTCTATTCATATTCTAGAACATCACTGTGATATTTCTACACATTGAACCTCAAGGACCTCTGCACTAATGACATAGAAGTAGCAGGGTTACTCATCTTCCTTAGATATATAACTTCACAGATGTAGACCCAAGTGATTTCACCTTCCTCACAAACTTAGAAAAATCTATCTCTTGACTGTAATGGAAAGAATGAGAGCCATCAACCCACAATTAATGAGCAATTTGATCATGTTGATCATCAATTCTCAATAAAACCCACATGAGCGAACAAATGATCGATCACTAGTGTTTACATCACCACCATTAATTACCTAGGTACATGCAAATGTGTGTATCATTCTCAATGATTACAAGGAATTAAATCTTCACACACACCAAGATCAAATTGATCACTCCTGAAGAACATATGCCATGAATGCTTACTCGTATAACCAAAATGAATATCACATGCATATTTCTCATTTTTGAATGTTGGCCATCGATTTCTTGATGAGGTGGTGAATTGAATAGCCCATATTTAGTTGACTGGGTTTTAATTCCTTGAGACCATCACTTGCTAATTTCTAGCCAATAGTGTTCATCCAAGTTAGAAGCCACATCATCCATTCATGAGCCCCACCCTTTTCTCCAAGTGGGTGGATCAAACCATATGTCATGAGCCCATAGACCACACAATTTTTAACAAGCTCTCATCTTTTTCTAGCGAGGCAACAAGGGACGACTAAGATTAACCGAAGCATTCAATCATCACTGTTAGATTAAAGCAACATACAATAGGTTCAATAGTGGAGACCAGGCCCCATATCTATATTAGGACATGCTTCCACTTATCACAAACCTTGTGTCTTTTAAAAAACCAACATCTTAATCATGTGAGATAGCAAGGAACATCCTGGATCAAATCTTGAGATTAGATGAGTCCTTAACCTGCACATAAAATAAAGTCAGTTTTAAAAGTGAGGCCATGGATAGGCCAACAACAATTAGACCCTTAGGAAAATGACTAAAACATAAGTCTTTTGGAGTGAAATATTTTTCCAAACTTCAAGGACATTTGAGGTGGGACGATGCATGCGTGATCAAATTTCCTAGACAAAGGAGGCTCATGAGAATACACATGGTCAAAGGCTCAAGTGATAACTTAGGCAACTGGTGACTGGCTATAGCGAGTTAGTGTAAAATGAAAACATCCAAAGGGTTTTAAGCTAGAACATTATACAAAGAGGGTTCATAAGCTACCAAAACCCTAATCCCATCCTTGGACATAAAGCTCACAATCATGATGAGAATTAGGATATGTGCATAATTTTTAATACAATTGGGAGCTCTATCACTGGCTCATGCTTAGGGACGTATACCCCCTGTGGGTATAGCAAGAATCTAGATCTCGAGTTGAAGTAGAAAAAGGAAGATGCACACAAAAATAAAACTAGAAGCTTTCCTAGACAAGTCAAGCAAACATAAATGAAAGAAAAAACATCACACCAAACCTATATACACTAATCACAATAATATACAATATGCTTTAAATTTCAATTTTAGAAGCCTCCCTTAATTCCATAGGCTTCACTCTCTAAATTGGAGGCCACATGGCCCCCAAAACTTAAAAGTAATCCCTTTCCTATATAAAAAACCTTATCTTATGTGACTTGTAGTGGATCAGTAATTGATTTAGGAACTTCCATGAAATCAGTTCTGATGAGAGCCAATTATGTCCCATTTTATGCCCCATTTTACCCTATTTCATGCACCTTCACACTCATTCACACATCCTATTTCCATCCCATTTTCGTTCCATTTTACCATTTTTGCATTGCATATGATTTAATATATATGTCATATTTAATATAGTTTTAAGAATAAAATATGGAAAATAATTATTGTTGTTATTATAAGCCTTATATCTTGCAACATGCAACATTCCTATCACTTGTTATGCAAGAACTTCCTATCATATGCATGTAGAATTCCTGTTTCCTTCTTCCATCATTGCCACATACATTCTTGCCACATTAAATTTGGCCATGCTAGACCAATTCCATGCCATTTTCCATGCTACATTTAAATATGTATTTTTCGCATCCTCCACCTATCATAAATAAGGTGTGTTTGATAAATATTTGTGTGGAGAAGACACACATATTCTGTCGGTATCTATTTTGGTCCCTCACCCCCGATCTGCTAGTTGGTTTTTTGTTCTTTTTTTTTACAACCTCCAGCTATTATACATCACTATATTTCATCTTCATGTCATTATATGCACTGAAAATAGCCTTCTACAACTGTGAAATCCTTTGTGATACCATGCGCTTATTCTCTATTTTTTTGTTTTGATAATAGCAACACATGATTTTAAGTTTGTTGGGTAATATTGGTTATGGGCCATACAATTAGTTATTAATAGATCAATTTACCTCCACATAGATTACAAATTGCAACCTATGTTTTGTATGGAAACTCCATGGTGCACTATAAAAGCAGTCTCATGCTTCAAGCAAATTAATAATGAATAATGTATGAAATTGAATTATTGTATAAATTCAATAATATCATTTTGAGTTGATCTTAGTTTTGTGAACATTTTCTTTAGTTAGTTTGTTGGGAGGAAGGGCGCCCACTCCTCAGCCATCGAATAAATGTAAATACTCAATTTTTCTATAAGTTGTGTATGATTACGTTTCTTTTGTTTTGATTGGTATTTCTTATGTAATAATTTATACAAATACCAGGTGTAAATAATTAAGTTTTAAATTGTTTTGATAATTCTTATGTCAAAGATATGTGTGTGAAAGATAATATTGGATTTCATTTCATTTATTTTCTTTTAACTTAATTTTGTGCTTTTATTAATTGGTATTTGTTAAATTTTTTATTTCAGAATTTACTATAATTATTATGCAGTTCATGTTGTCAAAATAGAATAGAATAAACGAATTTCACTCCTTCAATTTTCATATAGCCATGACACCTATCGCAAATTTACACCCCTGGATTGACATGTATAGACCAAACTGAAATTCATTATAAAGTGTTAACTCTTTCTTATTATTTGTACCTAGTGTTGGCCTATCAAGTCCTACTATGTTTAACATAGTTAATCCAATGTGCCATGCCTCCAAGATCCCCTTATTCATTAACTTGGTTGAATGTAAAATCATTTGATTGCATTGGGAAAATGAAATATCCATACTCCATCTGATCATCAACATTATTGGTTCTGACATCATATTCAACCTGCATTTCAAACTGAATGCCCCCATAAATATTTTGACATATGCTTTGTGAGAAATCCACAGGTACATTAAAATTTAAGGATTCATATTTAGGCATCTCCCTAAATTGGGGATTATGACAAGGAGAAAAACTTAGCTATCCTGGCTCAAGTACATTTGAGTACTATCTATTGATAGCTAAACCAACATTCTTATTATCCTCCACACCAATGCTAGTCTCACTAGATGAAAGAAAACCAATAATCATATTAAAAGGTAAGGAAAATTAGCAAAGAATCATCTAAAACCCATTTCATATTGATTGACACCAACTCGATTATTCTTTGAACCCCTAAGCTTGTCTTCACATAGATTAAACAATCTTGTAATGTCAACACAATCTGAAGATTCATCAAATCATTTCTCCTCACCAACATGCAACAATGCTACTTCAGGACCCATGTATCCATCTGGGTACACAACTTGATCATCGAAGAATAGGCCCCTTCAACAATGTATATGTCATCCCTATTATCATGTATGACTGACAATTCAGCCACTATTTCAAGCATGCAACCATGTACCATAGGGGCATGGGTATGTTCATTTACATCTCCCTCAATACTAGCACTGTATTTGGGATCGTCACCATGGACAATGACATCCGTATCTTCAATTTTTTTACCATGCAAGCAATTATCATGCTCAATTGATAGCAAACCTGAGTTACATTCTTAGTAATCATAAAATACAATTTTCTCATTCACTTGTGAACAAGTGGCTTCACCAATATTTGTACCATTGCATCCTTCATGTGACTGGGAGATTTTGAATCAAGGTCACCATCCTCAAGGATACAATTAGAATCCTTAATGTCATCCTGGTCTTCATTCCTTCCCAACTCATTTGTTTCATATCCAATATATTCATAAGTAGTACTTGCCAAGAACCCATCAACATGTTATTTTTCTTGTTTATGGCCACACTCTAACCCTATGTTAGATGCATCATTAGAATTTTCAATAAAGAGTCGGGTTATTTCTACACCAGTAAGGATCATCATTTTTCATCTCACATTATGGTGAAGGTTCATCATATAGGGGTTTCTGCCACAACTTCATTATTGTCACATATACCCCTGCTTTCTTTGTATGAGGATTCCAATCCCTAGAATCATTAGTGCATTCAAAATAAATGTAATCACTTGAAAAACAAAGAGAAATGTTTTCAACATCATCTTAATCATTTGTATTCAAGACTATTGATCCACATTCTAAGAACTCTTCACATGAAGAAAATTGTTCACTCCCAAGCAAGTACACCATCCCATGGCTATCAACATATCCTCTACTTGAAGCCAGAGATTCCATCCCTATTTCATAAGAGCTATATTCAATAGAGGATTGACTAGGCTCAATTCCATCACCTTGGTCATTGATTTGTAACATAATATCAACAACATATACACCATTGTCATTGATCAAATTAGGCCATGGGACTTCCTCTTACACCCCTTTTATTTTCTCACAATCTAGGACATCCCAAGGGTGAGAATCATGCACCACTATCTTGTCATCATATGGTGTATCTTCATCCTCACCACTATTGTATGGATTTGCATCTATGTTGCTTGTGAAATGACAACAATCATTAACTAACTATTCACATTCTAATACATTCTCCTCATTTGCTTGCACTAATTTTTAGTATTCCTTGGCATGACAATTATTATTGAAATTTTGAGACAAGACATGTTGTACATGATCATATTTGATCTCCTGTATAGTCCCTATTCAATCAACTACCTGATCAATACCATGAGGCTTCAACTCTTTTGGCAATGCACTCAACCCTGGCTTGTAAACCTTACCAAAAAAAAAAGTTTATCGAATCATCAGGTCTGACACTCTTTGGTACCTCTATCAAGGAATCCAAAATATTGAGAACAAGTCATAGGGTGATTCTCCTACATTTCTTTTCATTTCATACAACTTCCTAACATAAGACATTTGGTCAATTTTGCCTGAATTTTGTTGATGCACATATGGGATTTGATTATGGTCCGCACATTGTGGTGATGGGGAAAATACAATAGTAGAGACATTCTCATTTTGATAAATATTTCTACTACCTGATACATGTCATTCATTTACATGAAATGTTCTTCATTCACCCACACTAGTGACCTAACATCCTTTCATAATTGAGTATCTCAAATTGTTTTTAATATTCATGGCAATTTGATATTTTTGATGCAATGTGGTAGGCTCTTTATCCCTTAACAAGCAACTTATCTTGCTGTCAAATGCACCAAGGTACATGACCAAAAATTCAACATCATCTGGTCTCATACTTTCATGGATATCCCTTATAGCTTTCATGAATCTAAGATTGAAAGCAGTGATCAACTCATCTCCACTTCTACAGATCTCCATAAAAAATTTCCTTACTACATTTGGATTTAATCTCTCACCAAATTGTTAAATGAATATCATTTTAAATTCAACCCATGAATGTATAGAAGATGTTGGTAGAAAATAAAACCAGTCTCTTGCATCTCCTTTCAAGGACTGAACAAATAGCTTCATGACCACATCCCTGAAATCCAATTCATAATCTCCCATCATATCAAAAAACTCCTACAGGTGTACGCTTATTAATTTAGAACTTTTACGATTAAAATTTGGTACCTTATCTTTTATCTTGGGTGGTACAACATTTGGATAACCACAAATATTACCAAAATTAATGCCCCTGTACCTCTTGGTAATAAACGACTTTATTGGTGTTTTCTCCAGGACACCCTTGGAATTCTCTAAAAGGTAGCCAACCCTTATCAACAAGAATCCTCAAGGTGAATGGCCTAATGGAACCTTCAAATTTTGCTAATTTGAAGTGCCAATATTGAAAAATTTTCCTTTACACAATTAGAATTACCCCTAAGAAATCTAAGTGACCTACTTTGGAGGGTCACAATTTGAAGCTAGTTTATTTTCAAGCCAAACCCCTGGTGGACATACTCATGTGACATATGTGAACATGCATGTTAGTTTTCAGCTTCCCACAATGAGTTTTGATAGGTTTTTGAAAAGCGAAGCTAGAGGCTTCTGGCATTGTTTTGTTGTTTGCATACTTTTAGTCCTACAAAGTGGCCTCTTGTTTGAGTTGATATTTTACAATTGGATGATCATCATGTCAAATAGATTGTTTCTTTCCATTCTCCACACATTCATGTAATTCCTAGTCCAATTTCAAAGCCTCATGATTTGATTTTCTATTCTTTCGAAATCAAAAGCAAATGTAGTTTGCTTTGTTTTCACACCTACATTTTTAGAACTTTTCAAGGAGGTCAAGTTTGACCCCTAATAATCTTTTTATGAATGATGATTCATGGAAATCCCTCTTGCACACGCAATCAATGTACCCAAATGAGCTTGTGTGTCTAGTGGTAGTTTTTGATAAAAGGGGGATAAATAGGTTTTACAGGGACCCGAAACCACGAAGTAACAATATAGGAAAAAACCAAAACAAAGGTCCAAAAAACAAAAATACTGCTAGAGAGAATAAAACCAGCATCAACAGGCAGCAACAAAAAGCCTCAAAGAGACCAACAAATAGCCAGCAAACAGAAGAAGCAGGGCCCATCCACCACTAATTCATAGAGTTTAGGAGCTCATCTGCAACCTCTTCCGAGTCCGCCATTTCCTGCACCCCCTCCATAAAGATCTGAGCCATACTAGGGGTAGTTTGGGCTTTCCTTTTCGTGCTAGATCTAGTACGTTTGGATATTCCAGCTTCCTCGTCCTGGTCTTTCTCCTGATCAAGGTTGACAATCAGATCTCTCTTCTGGGTTTTCTCCAGTCTTTCAGACATAGCCTTGATGATAACAGAGTTATGTCTGGAAATTCTACAATTTTTCAAGGTTCCTTTGATTTTTTCAAGATCAATTTCGATGGTATTGTCCTTTTGAGGAATATCCTTCATATTGTTGTTCTTCTCCACTTCAAGCTGAATAAGCCCAGTGACTTTAACTTCAATTTCCCCCAGCTTCATATGAAGAGACAATTTTTTTGTTTTCAGCTCACTTATCTCGTGAAAAACCCATTTGGCAGAATTAAACTGGTCCTGGGAGTAGCTTTTGGCATTACCAACAAAGTCAAAAGGGGGGTCACTTTCTAGATTGACCCCAAAAAACACCGACTCTGCTCCTCTCAGGGGGCTAAAGTTCTCCTATTGAATATTCTGGGGGGCATGGAGTTCCTCAAGACTAGCCCCAGTCGTCTTAGCAGAAACAATAGGGGAGTCATCGGGGTAGGAGACAAGCTTATTAACCGGGGAGCTAGAGCAAGGTAAATTCACATTAGGGTTAGTATGGATAGAGGCCAAAACAGATTAGGCTCCAGAAGGTTGAGGGGAGTGGCCAAAGGTAGAAGGGGGGGCAAAGGAGGTGAAGGGGTCTGGACACGGTCGGGGGAAGCTTTGGTTTCAGAAATGCTAGGCTCAGTATCATCTTCGTCAAGCTCCAGCGGGGCTAGAGGGTTAGGAAGGGCGCGCATATTCTGAAAGTGCTCAAAAATAAGTCTTAAAAGACCCGTGTGTCTAGTGGTAGTTTATGAGGAGATGATTTGATATTTTTTCAAAGTGGCAACTTTGTGAGCTTTAATTGGTTTTAAACAGGTATAGATGCAGAAAGTATGACTGAGCAACTTTCATGCTCAATATTTTCCACCTCGTGACCTTTTTTCCCAATCCATTTATTGCACTAAATTTTTGGGTCAAATTTCTACATGCCTACTTAGTTTTAGGGTCTCAAGATAAGTGCTAGTGGGTTATTTAATCATTTTCTAATTGTGACAGGGCCAAAAATGGTGTTCTAGAAAGTATAAAATTTTTCAAATCTAAGGACAACCCATTTCATTTTTTGGCTTGAAATGTCGATAGCTTCATTTTCATCAAAAATGGAGGTGATATGATGCTTTATTTTAATGCATTTCAATCACGACAAAGGCATCCCAAGGGCCATTTTATAAAGGAGGCACTTGAATTTTAAGGGCTGGGAAAATTTTGAGGAAATGGGTTTGCTCTAAATAATTGATTATGTCCCTACACAAATTTTTATGGCTCCAAGTGTCCCGATTTGCTGACATTGAATATTCCCTATTTGGTTTGTAGGCAAAATTGAAATTTGTAAATTTCTTAAAGTTTTAAGAAACACAATATTTAAAATGCCTTGCATATTTTAAATATTATAAAATTGAAAATACAAGGGAATAAAGGAATTTTAGGGAGAATTTAGATATATCAAATCCTTATCAAAGTTCAATAAAGTTTTAAATTTATTAAAAACATACTTCCTCGCCCATGGAAGCTATTGTGACAACAACAAAGCCTCACAAAGAAGCAGGAGAAGCTTGGAGTAGCATTAAAGGGGTTGTAAAAATTTTGATGACTTTGCTTAAAACTTTGGGAGGTAGAAATTCATTGGATATACTCTTTTTATTGTTTGTCCGCTAGCTCGTGGCATTAGAGCTGACGTCAAAGGAGTATGGTAGGAAGTGGGTATTGGCTGGAAAGCAAATGGAAACATTTTTAATGTTTAAAATATTTTATTTGGATAGGATAGAAAGGCTCCCCACCAACCTGAGTAAGATTTTGATGCCATCAGTAAGTCTCACTCCAAAGCCAATATTTTAAGTTTTTAAAATATTTCATTTTGCAGTTTCAATAGCTCCCCACTAGCCCAAATGAGATTTTGGTGTCATGTGAAAATGGAATGGGTGTGCAGGCATTGGAGGGTAAGTTTTTGGTGGGCCCAATCAAATATTTTAAATGCAGTATTAAGTGCTATGTTAAAATTAAAGTATTGTCTGGTGAAATTTTTAAAATCTTCATCATAAAGCACAGGTAATTTTTAATTGCTTGATAAAAAAAAGTTAAAAAATTTTGCTGCTAGATATTAAATTTTAAATATTATGTGAAGCTGAAATCAAGAGGCACAAGGTTAAACATTTTTTAGAGCCTGATAAAATAAAGTTAATAATTGTTGTGCTGGGAAAATATTTTAAAATATATGTGCAAAAGTAAAAGGGCATAGGTGAAAGTTTATAAAGTGAGTAATTTATTCATTATGTGAATGTTTTTGTTGAAGAGTTGTTTTTCACAGAGAGAACCAATTTTCATGCAACAGGGTAAAAAATGAATGTGGAGGTGAATTCTTTTGCAAAAAAAGGATATTTTTCAACTACATGTGGAATAAAGAGGGATGATGACTCTCCAGGGAAGGGAATATTTTTTTGTTGAAGAGCAATAGGTGCAAGAAGTGTGAATCAGATTATAGATTAGGGTTTTCTTTTCAGGCGGTGGGGAATTATTCATCAAGAAGCTTGAATGTGTCAAGTATATTCTTCTGATGGGAATTTAGTGTTTCTTTCTCCTTAAGTGCAATTTTCTGATTCATTATAAGGAGTTAGTTGTTTGTAATTATTCATGAATAATACTATAATGTGAATACATAACATTTCAAGGCTTTGTTTTAGATTGGAGTCTAACAATACAATTGTATTTTATGATAGCAATACTGGAAAACTAATACACAATAGTGAACATTCAAAACCATTTTATCTCCTATGTGCTTGTTTTGAGTTATAAATAAATATAATCAATGATTGTTTTGTTCATCTCCACTAGTTTCTAGTGGGTGTGTGGTTTTGTTCTTGCTCATTAATTCAATGAATTAATATAAATGTTTGAATGAATTTGTAGATTCATGTGAATTAAGTGCAATGATTTTGATAAGAAGTTATGGTTGAAAATAAAATGTTGATGTACTATAATGCAGTAATGTCAAAGCTTAGATGATGTGTGTTAAAATTTTATCAGGTTGTATAGGTGTTGAAGTTGACTTCATTCCAAGGATGAGACACTGATATAAGTGTGCTATTCATGTTACATTTAGTTGATTAATTCAATAGTAAAATAAAAATATAAATCATTTTACTTATCAATCTTAGTTTGTTTGTGTATGGAATTTAATGATATATCTCTCATGTTTGAATTAGACACTGCCATGAAGGTTAGCCAAACCTTTAGGGTATTGTATCTTTTAAACAATTTGAAGAGAAACATCTATTTACAGTATATTTGATACTTTGGCACACAAGAGTATTTATAATCATACTATTTGTATTAACCTCCTTGGTTTAACAAAGCGAGTAATGTAGAATATTTTAGTCTCTTTGACTAAATCTTGTTCATTGACCAAATCCACCTCTGAGTCTAAGTATGAGAGAGTGGCTACTCTTTAGGACTCATTGCATCTACTGATTTGGGAACCAATAGATTGGTGACTCTACTAGGGAAGAGTTTGAGAAATATCTAATTTAGAAGATCATCCTACCTTAAAGAGTCATTGAAGTTTCAAGTTAGAGTGTAACTAGAGATTCATAGTTGAGTATTTGCACTCCCCATCTGAGTCACACAACCAATAGATTTGTGACTCTACTGGGGAGTATTAGAAGAGAATCCATTTGGAAAGAGTCAAAAGGAATGAATGACTAGTTCAGATGTTGAAGAATTTCTAGATTTGCAAATTGATTTGTAGTAGCCCCAAATTCAAAATACTATGAAGTGACTGCTAGAAGAACTCAAAGAATTTATTTTCATTGATGAAGATGTCCTTGCTTCAAAGGTTTTTCTCTTGTTGAAGAGGTGGTGACTCTGCTCTACAAATTATACACATGAATGACTATTACTTGTTATTGTGACCTAAAAATGTTATATTCAAAGTTGCAACAACTGGAGATGTGAAGGTACATGGTTCTCTACATACTTTCATTTTTTGTACCTGTCATGTTGAATGTAAATGTTATTCTATTTAAAGTATTTGTCTAAGTATTCACAAAATTTTCTAGTATGGATGGTTAGAATGAATTTGTATATCCTAGGGATTTCTATCCATTTGCATTATCATAAGTTTCAAGCCTAGGTTACCACCATATTAGCAATTATCTTAGTGATTCTTCATATTGTCATGGTTATGATTATGCATAATTAGTTAAGTCCATATTTGCATACATCTATGGATTAGCAAAGGGAAGTAACCATGCCATTATAAATCTTAATGCATATTGTCAAGAAGCTTCAAAATTCTAATAATCCTCAAATAGTTGACACCACAAAGTGCATGAACCCAAGTGTGAACAAGCCTAGGCTAAGCTAGGAATGGAAAGTTGTGTTTAAAAATAAAATTGAAGAGTTGAACAAAAGGAATTGAATGGCTCTACAAGCTTAGTTAAGATATAATCATACTAGATCCACTAGCCAAATTTCTGCACCTTTTGTCAATTATTTTGATCCATTGTATGACCAATTAGACTTGTCTTGGATTGACTACAAGGTTAAAAGTATGTCATCTCGAGTCTATAAGTAGATGCCTAGATTTAATGGATATGATGTGTGTGAAGGAGATGCACATATCCAAAGTTTTTATAGCTTAATGGTGAGATATTCATTTGGAGATCAAGGTATGTGGGTGATATTTTTTTTCAGTTCTCTTGAAGAAAGAGATAGGGACTAGTACTCAAGTTTTCCTAAGAAGTCCTTTCCTTGTTGAGATAAACTAGTGGATGATTATAGAGGAGAATTCGTAAAAGAACATTTTGAACTTGTCACAAGGTTAAAGCAGATTAAAATACAAGATGAAGAGTCAAGCATTGCCTTTAGTCACAGATTTGTTGTTGCTCTTGCACTAATCCCTAAAATTTTTTAGACCTAGTACCTTAGATTGCATTCATATGTATTTTGAAGATTTTGAGGAGGGATCTAGTGCATTGCTAAAGGATTCCAAAATATTGAGTATGTAGATGGCTTACGCATATTTAGATAATATGGAGAAAATGAGGGATGAATATGTGCAAAGCCTGATGTCTTCAATTGTGGATAAACATGCTAATAAAATTAGTAGCTATGAGTATACAAAGATCAGATGTCTTCAGTTTTAAATATAGAAAAGTGCATACTTGAGAAGGAAGAATTTAAGAGTGATGCAATGTCTATCATTGATGTTCATGACATTGAAAATGTTTGTCTCTATCTATCCTCAAGAAGATGTAAATGGCCAACTCAATGATGAAACCTAGTCCAATTTTGAAATGAAGAAAGATGCAGATTGCTCTCATGATAGCCCAAAAGTAAGCAAGAATGAACAAATGGAAAAATTGTACTCTGTGACGGACTGTGACCATACTTTTTACAAGGTTGTTAACAATTCAATCTCCTATGATTGGGGAAATCTAGTTTATGATCAGTCTACATTTAGCTTCTAGATTTTGATGATGGTGATATCATGGTATACCCTGATTTACAACTTGGTAATGCATGTAGTTCTAGTGGAATTCAAGAAGAGGGAGTGGTTGAAAGAATGAATTATAACAAATTTCAAGTTTGATGACCATTGAATATCAAAAATATACACATGTGAGTAACTCTCAGTTGTTGTGTGTTGCCCATATTGATTTTGATAGTGATCACTATGCAAGATATGAAGCATGTGTATCTGATCTTCCTTCTAGTTATGAACCCGTTGGTCAATATGATGATAATGTGGATAAAGACAAGCAACAATTTGATTGTAATGATGCATTGTATGATGAGTATGAAAGTATGTAGGCTGATGCAAGTTCAAAAAATTGTTTTGATGGGTTAGAATCAACGGATAACCATGAGGTTGTCTTATCCAATGAACCAAGCCTTAAGAATTTTAATGAAAATTTGGATAAGCATTTGTTTCTTTACCTAAGTGAGCCTAGTTATGAGTTTTTTCATGTGGATGTGGATGTTGATTTCAAAGAAAAATTAGATTATATTTTTGAACTGGAATTGTTCATTTTTTAACAAGCTTTGGATGTTGAAGATGTTGATATGTTATGTTCATAGGATATCAAAGTGAGCAAAGATGAGGATAAGTTAGAGATTCTTAATGATTCTCTATACCAGCATGATGGGTGACTGTCATAGTGTGTCTCAATGTATGAGTGTATCTCTTTACATAAATTTGGAGGAAGTTTGCAAGATGTGCATAATATTTTGATTAGTTCCTACGACTGTTTCACCTTTGACATGAAAACTAATAATCAAATTGATCTTGATAGTATCAACCATGTGACAGAATATGAGTGCCATTTTTTTCAACTGGATGAAGTTTTCTTACAGTACAGTAATGTGCAAAACATTGATGAATGTTGTTTTTAGCATGAAAATGTTTTAAATGATACATATTATAAGTTATTGCCACATAAAAATAAGTATTTTAAGAGCATGCCTGATTTTCAAATGCTTGTTAAGTCTGAATTTGTTGATAATGTTGTATATAATGGGTTGTTGGGAGATGCCAACATGTTTAATCAGGCAGATAGCATTGATGTTTTCAAATTGGTTTCAGTGAAATGTTGTGAGAACTTTGTATATGAAAAAGGTATACAGTTCTTGGTGGCCTTGTTCCATCAGATATGGTTTGACTTGTCAAACCAGAGTAGTGAGGGGCAGAGATAACCTTTTGACTTTGTCACCCAATGAAGTAGGCACCTAGTATGCTTCTCTAGAGGATCTAAATTCTTTCTATTCCCACAAGGGGTCTGCATCCCCAGTCGGATCCACTAATAGCACCTTCAAATTTTACTAATTTTAAGTTCCCATATTGAAAATTGTCTTTGCACACTCAAAATTACCCTAAACAAATTTGCCTAAGTGACCAAATTTGGAGGATCACAATTTGAAGATAGTTGATTTTCAAGCCAAACCACTTGGTGGATGTACTCATGTGACATATGTGAACATGCATGTCAGTTTTTAGCTTCCTACAATGATTTTTGATATATTTTTGAAAAGTGAAGCTAGAGGGCTCTGGCTCTATTTTACTGTTTGCATATTTCCAGTCCTATGGACTGGCCTCCTATTTGAGTTGATATTTTGCAACTGAATGATCTTCATGTCAAATAGATTGCTGATTTCCATTCTCCTCACATTCATGTACATCCTAGTCTGATTTCAAATCCTCATAATTTGATTTGCTATTTTTTTGAAATAAAAAACAAATGCAGTTTGCTTTGTTTTCACACCTGCATTTTTCAGAACTTTTTAAGGTCAAGTTTGACCCCTAATATCCTTTGATGTTTGATGACTTATGGAAATCCCTCTTGAAAATGCACTTAGTGTACCTAAATGAGCTTGTTTGTTTAGTGGCAATTTCCTAAGAGTTTGATATTTTTTCAAAGTGGCAACTTGGTGAGCTTTAATTGGTTTTTAAAAAGTACAATTGCAGAAAATTCTAACTGAGGAAATTTTATGTTGAATATTTTCCACCTCCTTACTTTTTTTCCCAAGTTTTTTATTGCATTAAATTCTTGGGTCAAATTTCTACATTCCTACTTAGTTTTAGGGTCTCAGGATAAGTGTCAGTAGGTTATTTAATCATTTTCTGATCATGATAGGGCCAAAAATGGTCTTCTAGAAAGTGTCAAATTTTCCAAATCTAAGGACAACCCATTTCTTATTTTGTCTTGAAATGTCTATAGCTCAATTTTTGTCAAAATTGGAGGTCATATAATGCATTATTTTAATGCATTTCAGTCACGGAAAAGGCATCTCAAGGGCTAGTTTACAAAGGAGGTACTTCAATTTTAAGGGCTAGGAAAAATTTGAGGAAATTAGTTTTCTCTAAATAATTGATTATCCCTAAAAAAAAATCATGGCTCCAAGTATTCCAGTTTTCCCACAATAAATTTTCCCTATTTGGTCCACAAGGGAAATTGAAATTTGCAAAGTTCCTAAAGTTTTAAGAAATACAATATTTAAAATGCTTTGCATAATTTAAATATTATAAAATTGAAAATACATAGGAATAAATGAATTTTAGGGAAAATTTAGATATATCAAAGCCTTATCAAAATTTAATAAATTTTTAAATTTAAATATTAAAAACATACTTCCCTGCCTGTGGAAGCTATTGTTGACAACAACAAAGCCTCATGGAGAAGTGGGAGAAGCTTGCAATAGCATTGAAGGGGTTGCAAAAAAATTTAGAACTTCGCTTGAAACTTTGTGAGGCATAAAATCATTGCATATGCTCTTTTTATTGTTTTCCCACTAGCATGTGGCATTGGTAGCTAATGTCAAAGGAGTATAGCGGGGAAGTAGGCATTGGTAGGAAAGCAAATGGCAACATTTTTAATGTTTAAAATATTATTTTGATAGGATAGAAAAGCTCCCCACTAGCCTGAGTAAGATTATGATGCCATCAACATGTCTCTCGAGGGCACATGGATTGATTTCTCTAAAGGAAATATTTTAAGTTTTTAAAATATTTCATTTTGTAGTTTGAATAGCTCCCCGCCAACCCGAATGAGATTTTGATGTCATGTGAAAATAGAATGGGTGTGGAGGCATTGGAGGGTAAGTTATTGGTGGGCCCAATGAAATATTTTAAATGCATTATAAAGTGCTATGTTAAAATTAAAGTATCACCAGGTAAAAAATTTAAAATCTTCATCATAAAACACATGTAAGTAAGTTTTAATTGCCTGATAAAACTAAAGTTAAAATTTTTTGTTGCTAGATATTAAATTTTAGATATTATGTGAAGGTGAAATCAAGAGGCATGGGGAAAAATATATTTTTCCCATGAAAATTATGAAGGCATGGGTTAAACATTTTTTAGAGTATGATAAAATAATGTTAATAACTGATGTGTTGGGAAAATATTTTAAAATATACATGCAAAAGTAAAATGGCACAGGCGAAAGTTTATAAAGTGAATAATTTATTCACTATGTGATTTTTTTTGCTGGAGAAGAGTTGTTTTTCATGGAGAGAACCAATTTCCACACAATAGGGTGAAAAATGAATGTAGAGGTGAAATCTTTTGCAAACAAAGGTATTTTTTAGTTGTAGGTGGAATAAAAAGGAATGACGACTCTTTAGGGAAGGGGATATTTTTTTGTTGAAGCGCAATAGGTGCAAGAAGCATGAATACAATTATAGATTAGGGTTTTCTCTTCAGGAGGTGGGAAGTTATTCATTAACAAACCTGAATGTGCCAAGTGTCTTGTTCTGATGAACATTTGGGGTTTCTTTCTAGTTAAGTGCAATTTTATGATTCATTGTAAGGAGTTAACTATTTGTAATTATTCACAAAGAATTTTATAATGTGAATACAAAAAAATTCAAGGTTTTGTTTTAGGTTGGTGTCTATCAATATAATTGTATTTTTTAATAGCAATACTGGCAAATTAATATAGAATGGTAAACATTCAGAACCATTTTCTCTCCTATGTGCTTGTTTTATGAGTTATGAATAAATATATATTCAATGATTATTTTTTTCATCTCTAGTGTTTTCCAGTGGGTGTGTGGTTTTTTTTCTTTCTCATTAATTTAAGAAATTAATATAAATGTTTGAATGAAGTTGTAGATTCATATGAACTAAGTGCTAGGATTTTGATAAGAAGTTGTGGTTGAAAATAAAATGTTGATGTATTGTAATGCAGTAGTGTCAAAGCTTAGATGATGTTGTGTGTTAAAATGTTATCAGGTTGTATAGGTGTTGAATTTGACTTCATTCCAAGGATGGGGAACTGATCTAAGTGTGTTATTCATGTTACATTTAGTTGATTAATTCATTAGAAAATAATTAATATAAATAATTTTACTTATCAATCTTAATTTGTTTGTGTGTGAAATTTAATTATATCTATTATGTTTGAATTATACACTGCCATGAAGGTCAGCCAAACCATTAGGGTACTATGTATTTTAAAAATTTAGAGGAGAAACATATATTTACATTGTATTTAATACTTTAACACACAAGAGTATCTATAAGCATACTATTGAGATTACCCTCTCTAGTTTAATAGAGCCAGAAGTGTAGAAGATTTCAGCCTCTTTCACTAAATATTGTTCGTTGGCCAAATCCACCTTTG
This sequence comes from Sequoia sempervirens, assembly GCA_007258455.2. Taxonomy (NCBI): domain Eukaryota; kingdom Viridiplantae; phylum Streptophyta; class Pinopsida; order Cupressales; family Cupressaceae; genus Sequoia; species Sequoia sempervirens. The sequence goes on along the minus strand of VDFB02334996.1, from coordinate 90,123 downwards.
AGTCTAAATATGAGAGAGTGGCTACTCTTTAAGACTCATTGCATCTGCTGATTTGGGAACCAACATGGACAACATGATGAAGAAGAATTTTGAGGTCTTTACTCCTTCGCTTTAGGCTCTGTGAGACCTACGAGGGTGTTCCTTATTGTGTTCATTATGATATATTTGATGGAGAACACTTCTATACATAGATTTGTTCCTACTATTTGCAAATGAACATAATTAACCAAAGATTTGGTTGACCATTTAGTAAATAACTTTCAATCTCCAAAGAACAAGGGATATTTCAAATTCATGTTTCATAATTGAAAGATTTTTAAGTGATTTTTGTTCTAATTTTGAATCCATGGCTAGGAATATGACCAATTTTTTTTTTTTAACAAATCATAACAATCAAACTAGTGCTTTTATCAATTGGGTATACAAGGTCAAATGTGCAACAACTAGTAATATACAAGCTATTTAATTTAGATAATGATGAACTATTTTCGTAGTGTTTTGCAACCTAAAAACTCACAATATCCAAAACGTAACTTCTCATTAGATCCTATGCAAAGTCTCAAAAATTTATGACCCTCTTCAAGCATTTAATTGACTCTTTGAGTTGAAGCCAAAATAAGGACATACATTCAATTGAACATATGAAGATAAACGAGAATACCCTTCATATTTTCATTTATAACTTGTAAAAATCTACAAAAATGAGAGAATGTGTTCCAGAGATAAAATTTGTTATGATATATATATCTCATAGAAAAATCAAATAAGACTACTACATATAAGGTTTATACCCAAGATAATTCTATTATTCTATTCATTAGCTTTCTACATTATATCCTTCCTATACTTAACTTCTACCCAAACAATTTACTACACTCAAAATGGAATCCATGTAATAAGCCTTGAAATCCTTTTTATAGATTAAGGGAGCAAAAAGCATTGGGATCATTATAACTAGTTACATTTTAAAATATTTCATTTCAACCCAAATTTGAATTTCATTTCAAAAGTTCCCCAAATGGTTACCAGTAATCATTTACTAATCGGGGGGAACAAAATTCATAACCATCACCAAAAGAAGCCAGATGATACTGCCAAAAGTTACCTTTAACCACCAACAAAACTCTACATTCTACACCCATGTCTAGCCAAAGTCTCCATAGTATCAGCTCCAAGCATCCACAATTAGCATGAAGATAAAAACCAACATATGTAGAGAACGTAAGAAAAGTCACCATAGTAATATCATCATCACAACAAAAATTAAGACCCAACCACCACCTCCATCACCTAGAACCAAAACAAGCACTAGTAGCAGAGCCACAGTATACCTACCCACTTCACGTATTTATGGAAGAAAGAGGAGAAACCATTTCCCCTTCTTCATCTTTATCCTTACTAGCCATAGAGTAATCACACACACTTAGAGTCTTTACAAAAACTAGGGGAATTGATATTACTTCCACCCTTGGGGCTGCTAATTGATTCAATATCATGAGTTATCAATGGTAACCTTAATTTGTTTTGGTTTCTCTATCCGAGGGGCTATTAGTAATGTCAATAGGGGAGTTTTTCCATCCAAAAGAAGCTCAGCCATATCTTACCTTTCTTCCCATTCTTCTTACAAATCCTATAGGATCCTTACCTTTATCTTATGTTGTTTATGTAGTCACAACTGAGCTTCTCAACCTATGACTGCTTCTAGTAACAATTGGTGTACACTTCTCACTACATACCTCCTCCTTTCCTTTTTCCTTTAGAGTCAAAGTAGCTTTTGGTATGTTCTATTTGTATTCAAGAACATCACTATGATATTTCTACACATTAAACATTGGGGACCTCTGTACCGATGACACATAAGTAGTAGGCTTACTCATCTTCCTCAAATATATAACTTCATAGATATAGACCCAAGTGATTTCACCTTCCTCACGAACTCAAGAACCTTTATCTCTTGATTGTATTGGCGAGAATGAGAGCCATCAACCCACATTTAATGAGAAATTTGATCATGTTGATCATCAATGCTTAATAAAACCCACACAAGAAAATAGGTGATTGACCACAAGTGTTTACATCACCACCATTAATTACCCAAGTACATGGAAATTCATGTATCATTCTCAATGATTACAAGGAATTAACTCTTCGCACACATTGAGATCAAATTGATCACTCCTAAAGAACATACACATTAATGCTTACTCCTTGTAGAGCCAAAATAACTATCACATGCCTATTTATGGTTTTTGAATGTTGGTTGTCAATTTCTTGATGAGGTGGTGAAATGAATAGCCCATACTTAGTTGAACGTGTTTGAATTTCTTGAGACCATCGCTCACTAATTTCTAGCTAATAGTGTTCATCAAATTTGGAAGCCACATCATCCATCCATGGGCCCCACTCATTTCTCCAAGTGAGTGGATTGAGCCACGTGTCACAAGCCCACTGACCAAGCAGTTTATAACAAAAACTCATCTTTTTCTAGTGAGCCAATGGGGGATGTTTGAGATTAAACCCAATGTGTGGTCATCACCATCAGATTAAAACATCATATAACAAGCTCAATAGTGGAGGCTAGGCCCCACATCCATATCAGGACATACGTCCACTTCTCTTGAACCTTGTGGCTTTTAATGAACCAACATCTTAATCCTACGAGACAGCGGGGAATGGCCTGGATCAAATCTTGAGATTGGATGAGTCCCTAACCTACACATGAAATAAAGTCAGTTTTAAAAGCGGGACCATGGCTAGGCTAAAAACAATTAGACCCTCAAGAAAATGACTTAAATATAAGTTTTTTGGAGTAAAATATTTCACCAAACTTCAAGGAAATTTGAAGTGGGAGGATGTGTGGGTGATCAACTTTCCTAGATAAAGGGGGCCGGTGAGAATATGCATTCAAATTGTCAAGTGATAACATGACTGGTGACCAATTGTATCGAGTCAGTGTAAAATTAAAACATCCAAAGGGTTTTAAGATAGAACATTATTCAAATAGGGTTCATAGACCAAAACTCTCACCCCATCTTTGGACACAAAGCTCACAATCATGATCAAAATTAGGATATGCACAAAATTTGCAAAAATTTTGGGAGTTCTATCAACTCTGAGATAATGGAACTTTAGGTTGTCCATTGGGTGAGTATTCAAAGGGTTTCTTGGTGAGAAATCCATTCTTCTATGTTAGCTTCTCACCACATAATGAGAAAGTCATGCCCATGTTTAGGCTTCCCATCATACGCTAACCATACCAAAGCTATACCTCTTGATAACTTTGAGAAGGCCCCACAAAACAATGAACTTAAATCTTCATGAGGTAAGCATAGATTCATATGCTTGAAACTCATGAACAAACAAGATGGCTCCACAAGCAAGAAAAGTATATTATGTAAGGTGGCCATATAATAATTTTTGTAAATGAAAAATAGTGTAAGGTATGTTCAAAGGGAGTTTTCTTAGTTTATGTAAGGTCTCTTCTTAGGGAAAATTGCGCCTAATGTCTCCAAGAGAGAACAAGTCAAAGAAATATCATGCTCTTAGAGGAAATCAAACCCAATGACACCCCCAAGAAAAGGATGCATCACAAGAAGAAAGAAAATCACACATTGAAATATGAGTGTTGATGTATACCCCCACTTTAAAGCAATTGCTAACACCATTATTGTGAGAATTTTTTTTATAAGAATACATGAGAGGTTATGTAGAAAGTGCTATGCCATGTTATATGTTTCTAAATCAAACTACAATATGGATAAGTATGTCACATTAGATCCAAAATAAGGCATTCAATCCACATCCCAAGCTTGTTCTTAAATGTACATGAAAGGTTGTCAACTAGCCAAGAGAGACAACAAAATGTGACATACAAGGACAACGCTACCTAACCCCTTTACCCCACTTAGTGCAGGACAAGGATGAGTCAAAATGATTGATGAGAAACATGCTAGAGTTAAAATCAATATCAATTAGATGAATTAGGTACCCCAACATAAGAAAGAGCACCACACTCCTTAAGATGTTGACTTTTATCACTTAAAGCCTTACATTCATTAGTAGAATGACCACGAGCTCTATGATATTCACAAAATGAATTCTTGTAGTAAAATTTATTTCATGTTCTTGGAGGAAGGGATATCAAATGATCTTGGAGGAGTCAATGGTAAAATATTTTCCTTTATTTTGTGACAAAGATATCTGTCGGTTAGTATTAGGTGTCATACTTATACAAGATTCTTTAGATTGTGAGATTTTGTATTCTCTTTTATAGGAGAGTGTAAAATCTATCAAATCCAAATCATAATTTTTTTGTGTGATGACATTAACATTAAGTGGGGATTTTTGAATAGCTTGTGTGCATGGTTCATTCTTCCCTGGGGGTACCCCATGGTCCCCCTCGCCCCCTGACCTAAGTCTCGCCTTGTCTCTTGTAGGCTTGTGTCCCTCAAAAGATGCTCCTAGAGGGTTCGATCCTTTGGTTGTGGATCTTTCGGTGCCTCCCATGTCTTTAGTTAAAGTGTTAGTGGTCACGATTCTTCTAGAAACAAAATGGTGGGAGGATATTTTGACAAATGGTAAATAGAGCTCTTTACCTCCTTCTCATGAGGTAGAAGTCATTGCGTCTAGAATGGATTTCACTATCTTTGATATGGCCAATGATAGGATTCTCTCATCCATGGAGAAAGTAGTTTTGGGCCATTTTATCTCTTTTTATCCCACTATTGATATGGTTCGAACATGGGATGCTACTAAATGGTGCCTCAAAGGAAGTGTGGACATTTTTTCCATTTCAGGTGGTCTCTTCCTTTTCAAGTTCACAACTTTAGAAGATTTAGTTTTTGTCTTTTCTTTTGGACCTTGGCTTTATGGAAAACACAGGCTGGCTTTATGTTGTTGGAAGCTGGGGGTTGAGCCTATAGTGGATCTTAATAAGTTGGCTCTACTTTAGATTCACTTTCCCAATTTACCATTGGAATAATGGGATGAATAAATCTTCAAAAGCATTGGTGATTCCTTGGGACACTTGATTACTTTTGACTCCATCACTAGATCAAAGTCCAAGTTAGTGTTTTCCTACTTTTGTGTGTACATTAGTGTGAATAATTCTCTCTCTAACTCTGTTAAGCTCTACTCAAAGTTTGGGACATGGGTCCAACTTTTGTGCTATGAAAATACCATGGTCTACCGTCAGAAGTGTACCAAACATAGGGACCTTATTTCTGATTGTAAGTCCTCTAATAAATAACATAACTTAGGAGACTCTATTGCTACTACTAACTCTCCTCCTAAAGTCAATGAACTAATTAGTGGTGCTCTGGAAACTTCACCAGACTTATCAGATATTCCTAACTCTAGGGTTCCTTCTCCTGAGTCAGAGACTAGTGTAGATCTCCGTAACTCTAGTGTTCTTATTGCTAAGTTAGAAACTAGTGTGGATCCAACATCGGGTCTTGCTAATATTTCCTTAGTTGAGAACATGGTTTGTGATAAGGTCGTGGAGATAGAAAATCCATCCTATAGCCTAGCTTTTGGGGGTGATGAGCTTGTTGGTGGTGCCCAATTGGAGGTGGCTTGAGTGGGGACTAGTGAAAATATAGGGGAAGAGGGTGAAATTTGGGAGGATATGGGTAATGGATATGTGACAAATTTCAACTCTGAGGACTTGAAAATGGAGCGTGATGTTGGTGAGGATAATTGGATAACCCCAAAGAAAAAAGGGAGGAAGAAAAAGGAGGATGTGGGTGGCATGTCCAAACCTGGTAGGCCAAGTTAGAGATCTATGAGATTAAGAGAAACCACAAATGAGATTTCCATGGGTAAACATAGGACATTGGAAGTGTCCTCCAGGAAAGGTCACAAATGAAGGTCATGTCATGGAATTTCCATGGGATGAATAGTTCCCATAAGAAACTTGCTTTAAAAATCTATGTTTTAGAACATAAGATTGATGTTTTACTATTACAAGAAACCAAGATGAAAGCAACCAATTTTGATAATATAGCTAAGTACTTATGGCCAGGGGCCACTTACTCCTACAATGATGCAAAAAGGGATTTAGGGGGTCTAGCTATGCTTTGGGACCCTTCTAGATTTAATGGAACTAAACTATTTTGTTGCTGGAGTAGTGTTGGTGTTTCATTTACCTTCCTCGGTGGCTCCTGGTCACTTATAAATGTTTATGTGCCCAACCAAAGAAATGCTAGATATGCTTTATGGTAGGATCTTTTTGAATGAATTAAAAACAATAGTGGGTATCAGTGGCTTGTGGTTGGGGATTTCAACTCCCCCTATTTCCCTTGAAGAAAAGTGGTGGTTTGATTGATTATTCTGGAAGCATGGAAAACCTAGAAAAAATTATGAGTTCTATTAGCCTGATTGACATAGACTTATTGGGCCAAGCTTTTACTTGGACCAAAAAATGTTTGGGGGAAGACTTGATTCAATTTAAATTGGATAGATTCATTTGTTCTAGTAACTAGACTAGCTTTCTCAACACCACTCTATAGGCTTTTCCCAAGATGGTTTTCGATCATAACCCGTTGCTACTAACCTCGTGTGACCAGTCTGTTGTTAGACCTTTCCCATTTTGGTTTGAAATAATGTGGAATTCTCACCCTAATTTCAAAAAGAAAGTTGTTGGATGGTGGAATATACCTATTTGTGGTTCTCCCATGTTTAGGATCTTTTTAAAACTCAAACACATTAAATGCATGGTGAAAGGTTGGAACAGAAGGGTTTTTGGGGATATTTTCCAAGAGAAAAAAATTATTGGGGAGAAATTGAAATTGGTTTAGACAAAAATGGAGGAGGTTGATATCATTCTTCCCACTTGTAACCAGGAGAAGGAGAACTTAAGGGAGTGAGAACAAATTCTTAAGAAAGAGGAGATTTTTTGGAAGCAGAAATCCAAGGTTTAATGGTTGAAAGAAGGTGACAGGAACACCTCTTTCTTTCATAGTTTTGCTATCAAGCATAAGAAAAGGAATCAGATAACCAAGTTACACAATACTCAAGGTGAGGTTATCAATTCACCTTCCCTAATTGGTTTAGTGGTTTTGGATTACTTCCAAAAGGCTTATACATCTTCTGATGAGGCTCCTAACCTGGCTCTTGATAGGTTGCTTCTTACCCCCCCTAACTTTAATTTCTTAGAGTGATAATCTGGGGATCCTCAGTGGTGTCACTCATGAGGAGGTTAAGTTGGCCACTTTTAGCATGGGGGAATTCAAAGCTCCAAGCCTTGATGGTTTTCCTCCAGCCTTCTTTCATACTTTATGGGAGATTGTTGGTGAGGACCTAATTCTAGCTATTAGTGATTTCTTCAAATCTAGTAATATTCTTAAGAAACTAAATCACACCTTCATAGCTTTAATTCCAAAGATTGTTGATCCTCAATATATGGTTGAATTTTTCCCCATCAATTTGTGCAATACTTTTTATAAAATTCTCTCTAAAATATTGGTTAACCACATCAAACCACTCCTTGAAAAAATTATCAGCCCAAATCAACAAGGATTTGTGTCTTGTTGACATATCCTTGATGCTACCATAACCACACATGAATTACTCCACTCCATGCATAGATGCAACTATGTTGGTATGGCCCTTAAGCTTGACATTTATAAGGCTTATGATAAGGTGATCTAGAATTTTTCCCCTAAATTCCTTGCCAAGTTTGGGTTTAACCAATGGGTGATCAAAATAATAATGGAATGTGTTATGATGGTCAAGTACTATGTTTTGGTAAATGGTTCTCCCTTTAGGTTTTTTCTAGCTGGGAGAGGTATCAAATAGGGAGACCCAAGCCTTTCATCTTATTTTTTCATCATGGTGGTAGATGTCCTAAGTAAGAATTTATCTAATATGTTGTTAGAAGGGTCTATTAAGGGGAATAAGGATGCTTCTTCCCTAGATCCGACTGTGATCCAACAATTTGTTGATGATACCTTTCTCTTTGGGAAAGCCTCTATGATTGAAGCCTCTATGATTGTAGACAATGCATTAACTACAATAAAAGCATGATTTGCTTCTTCAAGAACACTCCTAGCTTGCAAACTTTGGTGACTGTTGTTCTAGGCTATTTGAGTGGTACACTTCCTCTAGTTTATCTTGGGTTACCCCTTATTTTCAAGGAAGTTACTCCTGATTTTTGGAATTCTATATTGTAAAGGATCCAAAGAAAGCTAGTTGGATGGAAAGACTCCTTACTTGGCCATGCTGGTAAATCGCAGTTTCTTTCTATTATTCTGCAAGGTATCCCTATCTATTTTCTATCCATTTTCAAGATGCCTAGATATATTGTTGAGAAATTTGAGAAAATTCAAAGGACCTTCCTCTGGTTAGGGACCGAGGAAAAAAAAAAATTCCCTGGTTAAATGGGATAATGTTTTCCAACCTAAAAGTTGTGGTGGGCTTGGGATTAGGACTATTTATAATACCAATAAAGCTCTTATGGCCAAAGTGGGTTATGACCATCTAAGGGATAGGAAGGATTGGTGTAAGATCATGAATGCTAAGTACCTACATAATTGGCCTTTGATTGACTTCCTATCAGAAGATCACCCTTCGGGATCCCTGGTTTGGAAGTGTATATGTAGTCTACAGGATCTTCTGAGAAATGGGATCAAATGGAAGATTGGTAATGGAAATAAAATCATATTTTGGGAGGACACTTGGATAATTGACTCTCCCTTGGAAAATTCTAAATTCAGGAATCTTATGGGATTGGCTACACAATTGTTTGGTATTTATTTTAGTGATTACCTCCTTGGGCCTTCGAGTGGTAGAAACTGGAATTACTTAGGCCTATGCTACCCATTTTCCTCTAATATGTGTCTCCTTTCCAAGAACCTACAGGATATGCTCTCCCTCATTAGGCTTCCTACTTCTTACAAGGGGGATGGATTTTTCTAGATTCATGATAATAAGAGTGATCTTTTAGTTAAATCAGCTTACAATCTGTTGACTAACCAAGGTGTTGTCATTGATCTATGGAAGAAGGTCTAGAATAATCACATGATTCCAATAGTTAAATTATTTTTGGTGAACTTCCTACCATAATAGGATTCTTACTCAAGACAATCTAAGAAAAAGGGGATTCTAGATCCCCAACAGATTCCTTTTATGTAAATGCAATGAAGAATCAATGGATCACCTACTATTACACTACCAATTTATTGTGGAGGGCTAGGAGATGGATTTAGGGAGATTAGGGATTCAATGTATTATGTGTAAAAACATCATTTCCTTTATCTCGAGCTGGTCTAGACTCTTTACCCACGCTTTACCCAATGAAATTTGGAACTAGGTCCCCCCATTATATGTTGGTGTTTATGGAATAAGAGGAATAATAGGATCTTCATGAACATTGAGATGAATCTAAAAGAGGTGTTTGGTATTGGTTCTTGGATCATTGCATAAAACATCTATCTTTTTAAAGGGAAAACCCTTGAGAAATGTCCTACTGAGGTGGAAATAAGCATGGAAAAAGCTTGGCACTAGAACCTAGATGTCAACTTTTATGATAACTCTAGGTCCTTGGCTCAAAGTGCCACTATTTGGAAACTCCCTGAGAGGGGTTGGTTTAAACAAAATTTTGATGGTGCTTCTAATGGAAAACTGGGTAGAGCAAGTATAGGAGGTGCGATCAGGGATTACAAAGGAAATCTTGTGGCTAGTTATGCTGGGGGGATTGGTGTTCATTATTCTATGATTGTAGAAGGTAGAGTGTTGTTGAAGAGCTTACAATTGGTTGTATCCATGGGCATTGAGAACCTACATATTGAAGTAGACTCTAAGTCAATTATTGATGCTATTAACTTTGAAAAATTGTTGGGGTGGAGTACTAAAGACATTCTTCTTGACATTAGACTTTTTGTTCCAAAGTTAAAATTAAAAGTTGCCAACCATATTTACTAGGAGGGGAACCAAGTGGCTGATGCCTTAGCTAATCTTGGCACACACTCAAAATTTTCCAAATATTGGTGTTCTTTAGGGAACCTACCTCTTGACATTCAGGGTTTAATATTGAAGGAACAAAGCCCTTACCAGATCCATGATGATAACTAAACATGTGCCTAGCTAGATTTTCTAGGGGGTCCACATGCTTTCCTATTGGTCTATGTGGAAAAATTTTACCGATGAGATGGATAAAAAGTGGCATAATTCAAATTATGGGATGAAGCCTAATTTGAAAAAGGATATCATGAAATTTTGTGATAAGTACATGATGATTAACTTTAAGATGGAACGTACCTTACGTAATCTCCTTTTGGGGATCTTATTAAGCTATCATATTTCCAAGTTCTTTGATACTGATTTTGATGTGACTAATAATTATGAGATAAAGATCCTTACTAGCCCTTTATTGTCTACTATTTTGGCTCTGTATCTTTTAGCTATCCCTTTTGGGTTTACTAATTTTGGCCCACCCCTAAAAGCTAACTATTTAGATGTCTCTAATTTTGGCCCCGTGGCCATCTTGCCTAGATTTCTGTGCAACTTCTACGTGGAAGGAAAACCTTCCTTTCCTTTCATGTCCTACTTACTTAGCTGATTATATGTGGAGATCCTCATTTATGATTTTTCTAAGATTATTGTTTGGATATTAGTAGTTAGTGTGTGAGACCTATCCTTAGCCTTGATTTTCAAAAACTACCATTTTTGGCTTAAAATCCTTAATGTTTGGGTTATTTTTCACCTTTCTATTATCTCTAACCTTATTTTTGCTTAGGGTTCTTGGTTATCTTGTGTGCAGTGTGACATAATGGGAGGGCAGATGGAGCTAGATAATTGTAGTGAATTTTGCAAGGATCCACTTATTTGGCATATTTGTGTCGAGGGTGGTCTTGCTCCTCTTCTAGAGAGACTTTTGGGCCATGACCTTGATCTATCTGCTTAGTTTTTCAACTCGTGGAAAGATCAACATGTGAATATGGGTGGAATTTCCTTTACTATGGATGACGAAGTGATAACATAGCTGACAAGTCTCCAGTGCATGGGTATGAAGCATCTAAAGCATAGTGAAACCCAGGATAATGAAAGTATGAATAAGTTTTTTTTGGGGAATGAAGCATAGGTGTGCAACCAATTGAATTTTCACCAGGAGGCTCTCCCTTAGCTGGGGAACCAGGTGTTTCTTGCCTTCATGAAATATGTGACACTAGAAGGTACGTACAAGACCTATTACTTCTACCATTCCCTCTATTGAATTACCTCATGCATAAAGTTTTGTTAAGCTTTCATTTTTTCCTACTTATGGCCCTTGAAAATTCTATTGAAAAATGTGTTGAGGCTATTGCTCTGAATCCTAATGACCCTCCCTTGCCACTTCACCAATTCCTCATTTTGAGGCTCTACCACTTCCATCTTGCTTTTTGTCTTCCAAAACCCATCTCAGCTATCTGCATTGAAGAGATTGAGCATCCATCTGTGACCAACTTATCTCAAGTCGAATCCAAAGGCTTGATCAAGAAAAATCACTTGGTCCTTGCTGACTCGTAGAAACCCAAACCCACTCCTAAAAAGATTAAAGGAAATGAGGGAGCGAACTAGACTAGTGTAGCGGCTAGTCTGTGTGAACTCAAATCAACCCCCACCAAGACTACTAGCAAGCCCGTCCTAAAAAAGAAAGGCGAGGAAGGTAAAATATTGAAGGAACCTACAAGAAAAGGAAAAAATGTGGTGAGAAAGGACTCTATCGAGGATACGATGGTTGCAGAGATGGTGGTTATTTGTTTTGATTCCATCATTTGACGCTTTGGTAGGTTGGCAAAGAATAGGAAAAAAGTGTAGGTTAAATATTTGGATACGGAAGAGGAGTTGTTGGACAACAAAGATAGCAAGGTTGAGGAGGTTTCAGAAGGTGAGGAGGAGGAGCATTCTAGAGGTCCTAGCTCCATCCCTGATATAGGAAAAAATAAGGAGGTTTCGACCTCTCAATCTTTGGAACTGCTAGATGTTGAGCAGGAAAATCCCAACAACACTATGGTTGGTGGGGAGGAGCTCTATGTGTTGAAGGAATGATTAGAGAAATTGGACAAAAAATTATGTGGTTTGACTCACATCATGGTTAAGCTAGTTCATTGTGTCAGAAGTACCTTGTTGGTAGTTATGAAGGACGAGATGGACATGAAAAAGACTGAAGACCATCAGAAATGGGTCAAATATGATGTTGTCCATATCTTGTCTAAGAACTGGGAAGATGCAAGGTAGTTTGTTGCTGGTCCATTGTTTGTCAGTCTATTGTTAGTTGTCTATTTTTTGGCTGTGTGTTTTGACACTTTTTTTTTTTATCTTGAACTCTATTGGCCCTTGTGGCTCTATGTGAAGGGTACAACACCCTTTAAATGATACTTAATCAAAAACATTAAGTGAGGATTTCATTGTTTCTTTCATTTCTTTCAAAGGATAATACTCAATACCACTAGTGTTTATCAATTTAGGATGAACCAATGTTAAAGTTGGCTTAGAAGAATATTTTATAAGAGTGTTGATATTGAGTGAAGGCTTGTTTGTTTGTTTCAAAGGACAATAACCAAGACCACTAGTTTTTTCTTGCATGTTAGGCTCTATAGGGAAATAGATACCTTTTTCTCTAGCACCACATCATTTTCCACTATATCCAAGTTGTTTCATAATTTCATAACCTTTTCCATAAATCTTTTTCATTTCTTTTGGATTCAGTGGTTATTCATAGTCAGTTTTGTCAAAGTTTGTTGTATAATTTGCTTGTTCTTCTAAAGTGTTTGAGGTGGATTCTTTCAAAAGTTCTTCTGAATTTTAAGATTGAGTAGATGTAATGCCTTAAGTGAAAGAGTTATAAGATTCAAGCTCAATATCGGTTGTGATTATAAAGCAAGAATCCATAAGTTTGAAACTACATCTCACATGGGTATTAGATATAGGACACTAGGTCATGAAGCTCATAAACTTACTAAAAGATTCAAAACACTAAATTAATCACATAATGATGAAAAATCAAATGAAATTGATACAAATTGGTGCAATTTTTTTAGAAAAAAAACATACATCCACACAAAATCACAAGGTTAAAATTGTGATCCATATTCTACCTAAAATTAGATGGAGAAGGGTAGTGATGTCGTAGTCCAAAGATTCAAGTTTTTACTAAAATCATAATTTGGAAATTACCTACAACCTCTAAGGATCCAAATTTTAAGAGGTTTAGGTTTGGTAATAGATATATTTCTAGAAATGCACCAAAATCTACTTTTCCTATGAAAAATACGCAATCATGCATAAAAAATTATGCTTTCAAAGTAATACAACACGCTCGAAAGAGAATTTTAATATTTTAAAATACAACAATTGACTCAATCTACTTTGAACAGAGATGAGAATGAACAATTTTTATATTTTAAAATGAAAAACACTATGCAAAATTTTCACTTTTCCAATGTTTTTCACCAAAATATGCATTCATAAATGACAAATTAAAATAACCTAAGATTGCATTTTGATTTTAAATTTATAACAAATTTAAGATTTCATAAGGTTTTTAAAAAGTAACAAATGTCACATTTACCAAAATGTGAGTTGGAAAAATGGTTCTAGGGTCTAAATCACACTTTCTCATATATCACATTAGGAAGGAACCAAAAATTATCACAAACACCTGCTTGTCTACTAACCTCAGTGGATTAGGGTTTGGTTCTTTGTTTGGGGAGATATATTGATTGAGATTTGATTAATTAACTTTCTTTGATAATGAAAATGTGAACTATGAAGTTATAACAAAGTGATACAATTATAGACAAATGTAGAGTTGAAACATAGAGCTGAATTACAAAACAAAAGAGTGCAAAGATAGAGTAACCTGGTATATGAATTTGGGCTCAAATTGGACCTTAGATAGGAGCATTAGAACCCTATACCAAAAAGTATAGATCCTCAAAATCATCAAACAAATATCAAATGGTTACAATCTATAGGTTCTTCCTTTCTAGAATCGGCTTGGGAACTTTGTCTCTTGATGATTAATTCCACTTTCCCTAATTTGGTGATATAGGAGGCTTCAATGCTTGATCTTTCAATTAGGTCTTCAATCCTTTCCTATATCCTCTTCAAATATATCACATGCACACAAGAGAGGAGTGAAAGTGTTGTGTCATATAGTGGCTTGCATAAGTCAAGCCCCATTTTTGTGTTTCCACCTCCCTTGTGGCTATTATGATGTAAAGAGTGCCTACCCTCAATCAAGTAGAAACAAAATTGGATAAAATGAATGAAAAAAATGATAATTGCTACAACTTACCACTCTAATTTTCTTTCCATCATGGATTGAAGTCATTTTACTTAGGAAGTGGTCCTAGCTTGATTCGATTAAACATCCTATTGCAAGAAAGGGGTCATGAGGTCTAGTATCCCCATTGTCCCCATGGTACCAGAGGGTGTGTCACGCCAACATCATTATTCATGTGAAAAAGGATTACCAGGTGCACTACAGTTTATAGGGGATGGATACCCAATTGATTTCTATAGTCTAAAAAGGAAAAAGTCATTGTACTCATCTCATCCAAAAAGAATTGTTTTCTTGATTGAAAGTCCTATGAGTGTTAGTACTCACAAAAAAATAAACATAAACCATTCATAAATTAACATAAAAGCTTGTTGTATTGAAAGCATGGATTTTAATAACTATTGTAAAATATAATAATTTTATTCTTGACTAATTTTTTGGATGCTTAATAAATTTAGTAGAATTTCTTAGGATTTCAAATAGTGAAAAAGACTTTATTTATATGCATTAACTCATTCTCTTATAAAATTAGCAATTAGAAGCTAGCACGTGAATTTAAATTTGTAAATGTTAAAATTCCAACAATAACATATTAAGTTGGGGCCAAAATAGGCTAGGAAAGTGTTCTAGTGCCCTAGGTAAGACTTATTTTGTGTCTTTATGTATCATTAAATTAATATTAAATAATAATTCCCAATTTAATTCTAATTTTCTGAGGGTTACCATAAAATTGGCAACTCGACAGAATAATTAGGTCAAGGCGAATAGGGAGGAGCTAAAGCTAGAGTAAAAATAGCAGGGATGATAATTTACAATGCTACATTATCTTGCTTCTTTGATGTAGAGGAATAATGGGGCCAACTCCTACATTTTTATGTAATACTCGTCCTCTCTATGAGTCTATAATTGTACAAATTCTTAGATTCCAAATTGGTTTCATTTCTTTTATGTACTTGGGTATTCTCCTATCTATTGGCCCTTTACCTATGGGGACTTAGCAAAATTTTCTTGATAAGTTCCATCAAAGATTCAACCATTGGAATTTTAGGTGGTTTTCCTTTGCGGGTAGAGTGATTTTATTGAAATATGTGGTTCAAGTACTTCCTATTTACATTTTCATAGTGAAAGTTGTGCCCTTATGATTCATTGAAGAAATTGATTCTCTATCTAGAAAATTCTTATCTACTAGTAATCTAGCCTCATAGAAGTTGATTTTGTTTTAAGTGGAAGAATACATGTAGAATGAAATAGGAGGGTGGCATTGGTGTGTGACATTTTATCCTCACTATTCAAGTCTTGGCTTCTCAACTTTATTAAGAGTGGTGCACTAATATATATCAAGGTTGGGTGAAGATTACTTCTTATAAGTATTTGAGAAGAGTGGAAAGTGAAGATTTTCCTAGAGTCATCTTCTTATTTAAGGGGTATATGATTTTAGACACTCTTAAGGGGTGCCAACTTAATTAATCAGGTCTTGTTTTTTATTTTGAATAGGGTTTCTAAGTCACAGGTATGTACAGGATCATGATGGGCCAAAAAGGGGCGATATGATGGGTATGTTGATGACAACTTTTTTTTTACACAAAATTGACGAAACAAAAAGGGTTTTTAAAGGAAATTCCTAGCTTTCCACCAATATAAATTATACTTTACTTTGAATTGAATAAATAATTATTATTCATTGTCTATCTGAATTAAGACTAAAGTCTTGAGTGATAGGATGATTGAAAAACATCTATAGCTTTCAAACGGTATCACATTTTTTGAATCCAAAACATGTATCACATTATATACTTTTCATACTATAGGATTAAAAATATATATTAAATTTCATGAAGGTTTGATCAAGTTAAGGTGGTCAGACATACAAGTTTTTATATTTTTCAAAAGTTTTAATAAAAAATTCATAATTAATTATTTACTTGGAATATTTTTTTTTTTAAATATGGATCACATTGGGACATGAGTCCTCTACTTATATCTAAGATATTATAAAAAAATGCTATCATTTAATTGTGGTTAGGGTGGTTAGATAGACACCTATTTCTTATTTTTTCCCTAAAATTTAAGTACTACTACATTGAAATTTCAAATTTTCACCAAATAGTTTTTTTTAAATAAACCTAGTAGTTTAGAAACTACATTAAATTTGATACATATTCTATTTTTACATATTTTTTAGATAATATGGATAACTTATTCAAATTTTTATGTCAAGTTGCCTAACTCTATTTTTTTGATTTTTTTGCCACTAAAGGGCTTGTTTTTTCCATTATGATCTTGCACATACCCTAACTCTTATAGTTTGACTCTTAGGATTGACATCCCATGTAACAATTACCATTTATATGGATTTTATTAGTTTCTTGGAGGTTGATTTGACTAGGGTTAATGTTGC
>VDFB02334996.1:0-73362 GCA_007258455.2 Sequoia sempervirens | reverse complement strand
TTCAAATTGTTCAACTAGATAATGGTATCTTTATTTCTCAAGCTAAGTATGCTAGAGAGATGTTAAAGAATTTTGGCATGGAATATTCCAAACTAGTAAGTACTCATATGGATATTAGTTCTCACTTGAGAAAGGTTGATGAGTCACTTGAGGTTGATCAAAATCTTTATAGGTCTATGATTGGAGGATTATTATACTTGACTACTTCTAGACCTAATATTATGCATGCAACACGTTTGGTTGCTAAATATCAAGCTAATCCTAAGAAAAATCATGAGACTATACTAAAGAGAATATTTAGATAATTGAAGGGAACTCTAGATTATGGTTCATGGTATAAGAAGGATCATAAATTTTCCTTTAGTGTTTATAGTGATGTTTATTGGGAAGGACTTGTGGATGACTGAAGAAGAACCAATGGAATTGTATTTTTTTAGGAGATATATTGTTCTCATGGTTTAGTAAGAAGGACATAGTGTCCTTATACACAACAAAAGTTAAGTATATTACTACAAAATATTGTTGCATCCAAGTTCTTTGGATGAAGCATACTTTGAATGGTTTAAAGGTGGTGTATGATTAACCCATTCCCATATTATGTTATAATAGTAGTGCAATAAAAATTTCCATGAATATTGTGATGCATTCAAGGACCAAACATATTTCTATCTAGTATCACTTTGAAAGAGAGAAGGTTGTAGAGAAAGAAGTTAGATTGGAGTATGTTCATACTAAGGATAAAATTACATACATCTTCACTAAGGTGATCTCAAAGGATACTTTTGGGTATCTTCGATAGAAGTTAGGGATTATTGCCCCTCCTTATGTTAAAATGTGTAGGAAAAATGAGATGGGGGGGATGAATTAGTTGTCACAAAATTTAAACTTAAAACTTTAACACTTATTAATTCTACAACCGCACTATTATGTTATTAAGTATGAACATGAAATAAAAATAACAAAAAGTAAAATAAACACACTAAACACTAGATTTTTACATGGAAAACATAATAAGGGAAAAACCATGTTGAGAATTAACTCACAATATAAAGTAGTTCCCAAACAAAATATATACGACTCATTGCCAAAGGCTCACTGCCCTAAAAGGAATCACTGCTGAGATACAAAAGCTCACTACTTACAAAGAGGCTTGCTACCTACAAAAAGATTCACAAAACAAAATTAGGCTTTATAGCTGAAATTAACTAATAAGAGTGCACCTAATAAGTGTTGATGCAGTTCTGGTGATGCTCAATAGATAGACTTAACACACTTCATCTTTTTTTCTCTTCTTCAAATTTTCATTAACTGTTGCTTCATAGATTACACGTGCACACTCTCTATCTTCAAAAACTATTCAATCATATATGTATATTTGACCTATCCGCAAGCATCAATTAGGTCAGCCTAATTAGATGTATTTTCTTGCTTACCAAAAATACCAATCTATCAGCTTCAAGCATTCACAAAATCTTCCCAATTTGTAATTCAAACACTTCATACACTATCATGTCATCATGGAATAAGATAGGCCACACATATATCCAGATAAAAAGATTAATTCACCATATCATGACTAATCCAAGAAGTTGGCTAGAGATAGACTTCACTGCAAAAAATAATCAACAAAATAATGCCAATATGTTGTATGAGCACTAGAGCACAAGAAATTCTTAACATACATGCCTTCAACAATCATAAACAACTTCCCAAAACTACAAGCAACAACTATCAACTATAGAGGATTGAAGACTGGAATACCAAAGGGTGTAGCTTAAAAATTAGTTCAGATACTAGACCAAAATACCGGATCAAGCACTGAATTAGACTTGCAATCACAACATGGTGACATTAATGAAAACAAAAAATTGTAGAGATGATCATTCTTCTTCATTATTCAAATAATCTCCCCCTTTGTCATTGATGGAAATTTGTGCCAAAAAAATTCAAAACACAACATTCTCCTTGCTAACATGACTCTCTCCCTCTTTGACATCAATGCAAAAGGGTCACCAAAAAGGTAGGATGTAAATGTATATGATAACTTTGTATATACACAAGAATTCTAGCTTCCAAATTCAAACAAGAATGACACTTTTTACATGAAATATTTTCTTATACCTCTTTCTTATGATTAGAAGAATTATTTTCTATCAAAGTAGAACTGAATTGATTCTTGCACTCATTCCTTCCAACAAAAGATAACTACATAAAGGAGGATGCTTGATAAAAAGACAAACATAATCACTCACAATTTTCTACATCAGAGAGAATTTAGGAGAGATGATCTAACCATAACTCAACAACTTCCTTAACCAACCAAAAGGTTCTAACCATATCTTCTCTTTGCCTCTAATTAGTCAGCAATTCTACCCATAATTATCCATCCCTTATTCTCTATTTTCCATCCCTATCTTTGAATAAATCAAAGTTCTTTCCAATACTATTCATCTCAGCTTCAATAGCTTTAATTCTACTTCTAAAAATATTAACAGTTGCTAGCCACCAGAGACAATACCTATAAATGTCATATATTTCTTTGATGCATTCTTTTGTCTCATTCATATGTTTAGATAGTACTTTTTTTTCTTTGTTACACCTTCTTTCAAGTATAGCTTTGAATTTACGTCCTTCAAGTCCTTCCAATTGTGTTATCTCATCAAAAATATCTAATAGATCATTTAATAAAGAATATGACACATCTAAAATTGAAATAGCTTTATCCAGGAAATAATCAACCAACACATCATCAATTTTAAGTTTCTTAACTAGAGAGAACAAATTCCATATTTCACCAATCTTCTTCATCTCACCCTTATCAAGCAACATCTATATGTCTTCTAGATTGGATTTAGATAGAAATTCTTCTTCATTCTTCTCTCTTAGGACACCTATTATAATATTTTTCCTCTTTTTCAATTCTAGAGGAGACTCACCAATGATAACTTCCAAGTCTCCCTTACTAGAGGATGAACCTACTTCAAACTGACTTGGTACTAACATATCAGACCATAGATTTTATCTTACGAATGTGAAATATGATTTACAATCATTTAAATTATCTACCAATGATTCCAAGTATCTGTAGACTTGTTTCCCAATAGGAATATTGGACTCCCACACTACATTTTATCCTCCTAGTAGGGAGTTCAAAAAGTAAAATACCAAGCACAAAAGAAAAGATCCAAACCAAAAGGGATAACCCTCAACCATGACATTCAGGCATTCTCAGCCAAGTTTTCAAGTAATAGGCTACACAAATCAAACTACCTATTTTCCTTAACCATCATATGTGCAATATATATAGCAATAGACGATGTCAAGCCTTCACGCTATCTAAAATAGATTTTATAGGAAATGCCATATGCAACATACCTTACAGCTAAATTTGTAAGCATTTTTATCAATAGAGCTCAAGGGTCTTTATTAATGCCAATAAGTTCCTCAACATCTTTGTATTTTACTATTTTCTTTCGAGGGAGATCCCCAATAATACATAAGCAAGTGATCACTTTGATCGCTTCCTTCATTATTAGGTAGGGTTTTTCCAACACAATGCAATCATTCTTGAAATGACTCAACAAGAAAAAGATGAAATCTTTATTAGCAAACCAAGGAAATTCTCCCCATAAATCCATACCTAGGGTTTTTATGCTTTTTAATTTGTTTTCTTTGAGCCCTAATTCCAATTCTTTCATCTTCCTATGATCATATTCTTCCACTTCAACTTCTTTCATCTTTAGTGGAATGTCTCCACTCAATACTCTATCTGTTGTAACACTTAACTTTCTTGAATTCATTAATGTTTAGTCAAGACTTCTTCTTTTCCTTTACATATTGAAAAATAATTCCTGAATATATGTAATGATTTCTTCAAATTGCTTCATAAATGCTTTAGATTAAATTGAGATCACTTCAACGAACTTTTCAAACTCTTCAAATGCTCAACTAATAAAAAAGGCTTAAAAAAATTATCTTATACACCATTGATTTTCCCTAAAACTCATTGAATGTGGTAGACATCAAAAAGCTACTAAAAACATTCTTTTCAACACAAAAAACCCTAATTTTCTCCACAAATTAGCATGACAACTTGTTTTCTTCAGGTTCCTAGGTATGTGTAGGATCATCATGGAAAATGTAGGCCTTTAAGTGGCAAAAAATCAAAAAAATCATAGTTAGGAAACTTGACTTAAATTTTTTAATAATTTATCTATATTATTTCAAAAATATGTAAGAATAGAATTTGTAGAAAATTCAATGTAGTTTCTAAACTACTAGGTTTGTTTAAATAAAAAAGAAATATATTTGGTGAAAATTTGAAATTTCAATCGAGTACTACTTAAATTTTAGGGAAAAAATAAGTAGGTGTCTGTTTGACCTCCCTAACCATAATAAAATGATAATTATTTTTTATAAGATTTTGGATATAAGTAGATGACTCATGTTCTGATGTGATGCATATTTTTTTGTAATTTTTTCCAAGTAAATAATTAATTATGAATTTTTTATTACAACTTTTAAAAAATATAAAAAAATCATGAAATTCAAAATTATTTTTTTTAATCCTATAGTATGTGAAGCATAGAATGTGACACATGTTTTTGGATTAAAAAAATGTGATACCATTTGAAAGCTATAGATGGTTTTGAATCAGTCTACCGATTAGGACTTTAGTCATAATTTGAATAGAAAATGAATAATAATTACTTATTAAATTCAAAGGAAAGCATACTGTATATTGGTGGAAAGTTGAGAATCTCCTTTAAAAGCCCTTTTCGTTTCATCAATTTTGGGTAAAAAAAAAGTCATCAGCCACAAACCCATCATATTGCCACTTTTTGGCCCATCATGATCTTGCACATACCCTCCTCTTCTTCTTTCTTCCATATGTTATTCTTCTCTTTCTTCATCTCTTTCTTTTAAAACTTCTTTATCAAAACATTCTTCTCTACCAGAGTAGACTGCTTTCCCTTCTTAATTGTACAAGACTTTGAGATATATCTAGGTTTGTTACAATTATAGTAGACAACACTTTTCTGATTAGTCTTACCTCCATTACTTCTCTATCTACATTGATTTTCTTTGTGTCCAAATTTTTTACAAGTATTAAAGTAGCCATTAAAAGATTGATTTATTCTACTTCCATTAAGCTTGTTCATTATCACCTGACTAATCATTCTCGCATGAGATCTACATTTCACTAGCTTTATGTCGAACCTTCTTACATGAAAAAAATTGTACAGAGAAAGAACTAGGAAACTGATCCATCCTACTCATGCATTTTGTTGCCTTGTAACCATATTTATTATAGGAAAAACAAATACCATTGAAAGAGGGATACCTTTGCGCCTTAGGCTATCTCACATACTATCTCCTTCCAAACTTTCTTTTCTACTTCCCTTTGTCCTAAGAAATTTTATTGTACTTAGAACTTTCACCTGCATCATTTCCCAAGCCACCTTTTTCTTTACTTGGTTTTGTCCTGCAAGTAGCTTTCCAAGCTTATCAAAACTAGATCTGAAATCATTTTCATAGAGTTTTGTCTTCTCGAGTTCCACTCTCAAGTTTAATATATCTTGTTCAAGTCTAGAGCATTCATCAAACTTGTTCTACAACATTGTATTCATGCATTCTTCAATCCTCTTGTTTTCTTCTACAAGCACCTTTAGTCAAATTATTTCTTGTTTCAACTCGTCACTAACTTCTTTGTGTCTTTCCTTGAATTACTTTAATTGTTCTTTCAACTTTCAAACACAATCATTTTCTTCATCAAGGTGATCTTTCAGATCTCTATTTTCATTTTCAACTTTTCTGAGATCCTCAAGTGCAGTCTGGAGTTCTTATTTATCATCCATATGATCAACCTGTAGTATCTACCTCAAGTGCTTAAGCTGTAAACTAAGGAACCAAAGCTCTGATACCAATTGTTAAAAGGTGCAGGACAACTAAGAGGGGGGTGACTCAATTGTCACAAAATTTATCAATTCCACAACCACACTATTATGTTATTAAGTATTAACATGAAATGAAAATAACTGAAAGTAAAATCAACACATTGAACAACATATTTTTACATGGAAAACCCAATAAGGGAAAATCCATGGTGAGGATTAAATCACAATATAAAGTAGTTCCAAAACTGAATGTATAGGGATCACTACCCTAAAAGGACTCACCGCTCGGATACAAAAGATCAATACTTACATAGAGTCTCATTGCCTACAAAAATATTCACAAAAATAAAGGGCTTCACAGTTGAAATGAACTAAAAAGAGTGCATGTGACAAGTGCTGACACAGTTCCTGTGATGCTCAATAGATAGACTTAACACACTTCATCATTTTTCTCTTCTTCAAATTCGCATTCACTACTACTTCATCAATTACACACACACACACCCTATCTTCAAAAACTGTTCAATCACATATATATACTCGATCTATCTACAAGCATCAATCAGGTCAACCTAATTAGATGCATTTTCTTGCTTACCAAGAATACCAATTTGTTGGCTTCAAGCATTCACTAAATATTCTCAAATGGAAATTCAAATGTTTGATACAATAGATCATTTTGGCATAGACCTAAGTTAGGTCATACATATATTTGCATAACAAAATTAACTCACCAAATCATGACTAATCCAAGAATTTGGCTAGAGATATACTTCATCGTAAAAAGAAATCAATAAAATAATGCCAATATGCCATACCAAAACCAAAGCATGAGAAATTATGAGAATACATGCCTTCAACAATCATAAACAACTTCCAAAAACCTCAAGCAACAACTATCAACTATGGAGGATTGCAGACTAGAATACCAGAGGGTGTAGCTTGAAAACCGGTTCAGATACCAAACAAAAATACCAGATCAAGCACTAACTTAGACTTGCAATCACAACATGGTTACATAAATGACAATGCAAAATTGTAGATATGACCATTCTTCTTCATTCTTCCAACACCTTACTCTAACTAGATGCATAGGTAGTGCATCTATCCATGGGAGAAATTCACGCCATACGCTTTTCTCCTAGATTGATGTGAGCTACCTCTCAAGGGGAGTGGGTGGTTGGTTGGTTTTTTGTTGATAGGGTGAATGTATAATTGTTTGAAGTAGAAATTTAGTTGTTGAGAATGTGTTGATTATTTTTAAATGAAAACCTTTTCACTTTCTCCTTGATATCAAATGGGGAGGATAAGCAGGTTTGTGTTGTCATCAATGCTAAAGGGGAAGACTGTTGCACATATTTTACCTAAGTTTCCTATTGATGTCAACACTTAGTTTCAGATCATTGATACTTACATTTATATGTTGATGGTATACTATGATGATGTGCTAATAGTGACATTGCTAATGTTCATGGTTGGATGTCATATCTTGTTTGATATCAATTAAAGTAGTGTTTAGTATTTTTGTTGACAACAACGATGATATCATGATGATCTACTAAGATGAGGATTAGAAATAATGTTGATGTTAGGGACATGTTTTTGAGGAAGTATGTGTTGCTACAAGGAATTTTTTGTCTTTGGATGTTTGTGAACGTTTCTACTACAAGAAGTTTCTTTGAGGACTTGTCGAGAGAATTCTCGAAACTCCTCTACTTTTGAAGATATGATCTTATAGTTTGGGATTGAATGTTTATTTTTTTTGGATGTTACACTCTTATCTTTTTAGGTCACTAGTTTTTCTAAGGAGGTCTCTAGTAATTTTAGTGGGTTGGCAGGTTGGTTGCTTGTCGGGACTGGTCCAAAAAATGTTTTGCATCTCTCTCTATTGTTTTTATGTTCCTACAACTTGGTGGAAATGATTTTAATATTTGTGTAGTGTCAGCTTAGCTTTCATGTGATGATGTTTACCTTAAGTTAGTTGGTAAATGTAGGTATCTCATGACTGTTCCTTACGAGATTCCAAGATGAAGTGTTTTGTTTCTATTTAGTTTGTGCTAGCTGTTTTTAGCATGATAGTGAGAAAAAAGTATATGGAAGTATTGTTAGATGTTCATGGAATGTCTCTTTATGGTTCACGCATCAATGGTTGATCTCCTTGGTGTTGCATATTGTTTGAGTTATTTTTCTAAATAATTTGTGGATGTCTATTGAATGATAGGGCTTATTCTCTTACTTGCACTATGTGCTTGAGGGTTTGCACCAATAATTGAGGTTGTGTTAAGATGAGCTTGGTTAGTACTCTATTTTTTTGAGAACCACATTGAGTAAATTGAGATGGAAGATATGTTTTTGGTCTGACTTGTAATGTGCTACACATTTCTTCTTCATGTTTCCTTGTTGCTGAATTGTGGTGTTGTGCACTAGCATGTTTGAAGTTTGGGATCACATTGGAGGATGTAATAAGTTGTTTTTAGTATTCTCTATCTCCTAGATAGGACCACTTTCTCTACAATTATGTTTTTTGTCTGAATTGTTGGGGTCATTGCTTGTCTCTTGTTTTGGCTAACCCAATTTGATTTTTTCATTTCTTGCAGAGGATATAAATGAAAGGAAAAATTAGTTGTAGGCTAAGTGAGAGTGGAATAATGCAATATCAATTTGATTTGTAGAAAATATAAATTATATTTTCTTCAATTCCTTAGTCAATAGGGTGTATTATTGACATATGTTGTAAATCCAAAGATTTATGTACCTTGCTCAAAGATAGTGAGTCTCCTTAGCAAGTCCTTATATCTTGACATAAGGTTGTGTGCCTCAGCCTACAAGTCCTCGTATCTTTCCCTAAGGTTGTATGCCTTAGCCTGCAAATCTTACAAGGAATATTGTTCTTCCCTAGGAACTAATCCTTAAAAAATTATAATATTATTCATATATTGTGATATTTTTCATTGTAGCTTTTCCCTTATTGGTTTCTCCATGTATATTTGGTGTTATCTTCTACATGTGTGTTAATTTTTTTATCTTTCATTGTTGCTCATCTATTTAAGAGTTGTTGATTTGTTTAAGGGTTGCTGATCTTGTTAGAAGATTGAATTTTCATTATGCCAAATGGTTTAAGTTTTGAAGATACTAATTCACACTCTCTCTCAGTATCTGGGTGTTTTCAACACCTAGAAATCTAGAAACTATAGTATGAGAGAGGGCTACAATGTATTAGATAATGATGACAAGGTCACTACACTTCCACTAAATTTTTTTGGTATAAATTTTTCCTACTAAAATTCAAAAATATTACTTGAGCAACCTATCAAAATAATGTATTGACTATGGATAAGTTTTCCAAAATGGTATACCAAGGCCCATCTAGATTTGTCCTCTGCAAGAACAAAAAAGAGAGTGTGAAACACTTACTATTAGGTTGTCTCTTTACTCATAAATTTTGGAGATGGCCTTGTGCTAAACTTGATCAGGTAAGTGTTCCTTCTAATGACATTCTCATTTTGTTCAAAGCATGACCCTTTCTGAAGAGAAATGCACTTTTTTCAAGCTTATGGATAATTAGTCCCTCAATCCAACCATGGGAGCTATGAAAGAAAATGAATAGGAGGTTATTCCAAGAGAAGGAAATATCTCTACCATCCTTCCTAAACAAGATAGAAGCTACCATTGTTGAAGTAGTAAACATTAGACTTGTAGGCTAGAGCTAACAACAATCTTTGTTCACAGACTAGGACTCCAGAATGAGGAAATTTTGGATTGAGCTTCGCATTCGACCCGTTATTGCCTTGGGTGGTTAGACAAATCAATCTCTGAGGAAGGAGGCACCATGGATCTCTCCTAAACCTAGTTGGTAAAAGTTGAATTTTGAAGGTGGTACTAGGGGAAATCTGAGTGTTACAAGTGTTGGATGTATCATAAGGAGTTCAAAGGGATAGCTAGTGGGAAATCTCTCAAGGTGTCTTCCGAAGAGAACAAACAATGAAGCATAATTTCAAGCACTCTTATGTAGTTCATTATCAAGAGCTCAAGATCAAAGATGTAGAATAGAGGGAGATTCAATGTTAGTTGATAATGTTGTCTAACCAAAGAAAATATAGAATTGGAAGTTGTAGGCATTTTTGGACATGGTAGTTGAAGACACACATAATTTTACCATAGGACATATATATAGAGAAGAAAACAAGGATGCATATGATTTAGCTAATGCTAGAGTGGATAGGGTGAATAAAAAGATAATAGAGATGGAATCCAAACAATCCCTTCTAACTTTAGTAGATTCAAGATCTTGCAATGATTAGGATGGAAAGGGCAGAAAGGCTAAATTGAGGAAAGTATCACTCAAAGCTATTGATAAACATTAAGAAAGCCTAACCAAAGTAGAAAACCATGGGTCTCCACCTTAGTTCTGAACATTTTTCAGAGTGAAGAAGGTTATGAGTTGGAAACTCTGAGTTTCTTTGGGTAGAGAGAATGATGTCCTCTATAGCTCCAATTACTACATGTTAAGATATAGATAATGATGTCCTTTATAGCTCCAATTACTACACACTAAGATATAGGAGCTAGACTGGCCTTAGTTGGGATTGTCAGTGTAAAATTGGAATAGATAGGTACAACTATCTAATGCTCTACATGCAACTTATATAAATATTGGGAGAGCTCGGTTAACATGCCTTCACAGTAAGATTTAGCAGCATTGTTAAAAATTTTGAAGCTGGTATGATGGCCACCAATAGTTGACTAATAGGAAAGAGAACAAAGAGGCTTCGGTCAATTAATTCCAAAAATAAAAATTAATAAAATATTTGTGAATAACCTTTTTATGTCAAATTGAAGGAAATGACATCCATTTCGTTGCAACAAATTTATCTCCTTTGGCACAGGATATATGGACATGCCAAATTAGACTAACTTGCTCCAAAAGATAAATGACATTTCTAGGTTTAATCTCAGAGCTCGGGCTTAAATCAATATTCAAGGTGGAGGGGAAGTTGGCGATGGAAGTTGTTACATTGATTTTAGGGTAGGAATTCATGTCTATAGATAAATAATAGAGGGTAAATTCTAACATTTCATCACACTTTATTGCTACTCTATTGGATTTAAACAACCCCAAATGCATGTGTTCCTCACAACGATGAGGCTCTTAATTTGACTAGAGTATTTTGTGTGTGTGGAGAACATAATTATAATGTCTCGGTTAGGTGGTGGAATTCCACACCCAAAAGGTTCACATTTTCCCTTCACCGTCGGAGCACAAGTTAGAAGGTATCCCTTTTTACTAAACATCTCTAGAGTAGAACTTGTGCAACACAAGACAAGGGTGGCACAAGGGTTGAGCTTCCTCAAGAAACTCTTGTGGCTAGAACAGGTTCAGAACTAGGATTGGATTGGTAACTTCTTCAACTACATTCATGCAGTAGTAGATAGATAAGTCAGGGATTCAATGTTTGGTCCCATGTTTTGTCTTAAGTAAATTGTGTAAGGCTATACTCCCAAATGTGCATTGTAAAATGTTGAGACTTGAGAGGTAATCTTCAACATAATTTTTGAATGCACAGACAAACACAAATACATAAAAAAAATGTGGAAGTAGAATGAGACATGCAAGTTTTTTTTATTCAATAAACTAGAAATGAAAATACATAAAAAAGTAAACATAAAACTTCAGCAAATAAACTCTAAGCTATAGTCTACTAGCTGCTAGGAGCTTTCATGAGCTACTCACATAGACAAACAACTTTTAGGAGCTACTAGGAGCTCACCATCAGGAGCTATGCAAAGCTCTTTTAGGATAAATCATTACTCATATACAAATCACATAAGTTGTTGTTCAGGAGCTTTTGGGAGCTCACACAAAACATTCCTTTGTTTGCAAATTGCTGCTACACAGAAAACTTCTTCCAAAAGACTAAAAGAACTAACCACCTTAAATTCCTCTTGTCTGTTCAAAAAAATCCCTCTCAAATTTGAATTTACCTACCAAACTTAATTCTACTGGAGAATGAGCTACACATTAGGAGCAAGTAAGGAAAGCAATCCCCGAAAGATAGACTTCTAGCTATAGGCAACAAATTCCCCTAATAGGTAGGTGGCAATGGGAAGAGGCTTAGGAGCAATAAATTTTCCAACACTCCCCCTTAGTCCTGAGCTGACGAAATAAGATCAATCTTGATCCAAATCAACAACACCCAAATTGCTCCTTAGCTGCTCAAAATTGTCCCTACTCAAAGGCTTGGTGAATATATCTGCTAGTTGTTGCTCAAACTTGCAAAATTCCATTTTGATTTCACCATTTTCAACTAACTCTAATAAAATGATAGCTGATTTCAATTTGTGTGCTTCTTCCATGAAACATAGGATTTTTCATTAATGCTATTGATGAAATATTCTCACAAAAGATTATTGTTCCATCCTCTTGTTCTTCTCTCAAATCTACTAAGATTCTTCTCAGCCAAATAGATTGACATGTTACTACATTTAATGCTATATATTCAGCCTTAGATGTTGATAGGGAAACTGAGTTTCTTCTTCGAAGCCCATGAAATGACTCCCAATCCCAAATGAAACAAATAGCTCGATGTGCTCTTCCTATCATCCAAACTTCCTTCCCAATCACTATCCGTGTAACCAACCAGCCCAAAATCATTTGATGTTCTATACAAAATGCCATATCCTTTGGTGCCATGCACATACTTTAGGATTATTTTACCTACTTGCTAATGGGTGTCTCTTGGAGTCTCCATAAATCTATAAATAAGACTCACAGTGTGCATTATGTCAGGCCTAGTTGTAATCAAATGCATCAAACTTCCTACCAAACTTTTAAACATGGTCGGATCAACATTGCTGCTGCAATATTCTTTGCTCAAATTTAGACCTATGGTTGTTGGTGTTGGGGCAAGCTTGTATTCAAGCATCCTAAATCTCTTGAAGATTTCATTTGCATATTTTTCTTGAGAGATAAATATAACATCATGCATTTGTTTTATTTCTATGCCTAAAAATATCTCAAGAGACCTAAATATGTCATTTCAAACTCTCTTTTCATGGCCTCTTCAAAATCAACAATGAGGAAATCATCACCCCCAATGAAAAATAAATCATCAACATACAATAAAACAATCAAAATCTTACCATTTGTTGCCTTGATGTAAAGAGTGGGCTCACCATCACTTTTTCTAAAGCCATTGCTCATCAAATATGAGTCAATCTTGTTGTACCATGCCTGTGGAGCTTGTTTCAACCCATAGAGGGCCTTCTTTAGCCTATAAAACTTGTGTTCTTGACCCAAAAATTCATATCCAAATGTTTGCTCCACGTAAACTTCCTCTTCCAACACTCCATTTAGGAAGGAAAACTTCACATCCATTTGAAACACCTTCCACTTATGTTGGGCTGCAATTGTTATGACTACCCACATGGTCTCCATATTTGCAATGGGGGAAAATGCCTCATTATAATCTCTCCCAAACAATTTTTTGTACCCCTTGACAACTAATCTTACCTTATGCCACTCTATTCTTCCTTTAGCATTGCATTTGGTCTTGTAGACCCATTTCACTCCAATAACTTGCTTGTTTCGAGTAAAATCAGTTTAACTCCCATGTTTTTTTCCTCTTTATTGCATCTACCTCCTCATCCATGGCCTCACACAATTTCTCCTCTTTCACAACATCCTCAAAATAAACCAAATCACTATGAGAAAATAATGCAAAATTTACATTGTCATCAAATTCTTCATAATACCTCTCATTTTGGTAGATCTCACTTACACTCTTGGTCTTCCTTGGCATTAGGGAGGTGAGAGTGGATCTAAACTTTCACAACTACTGTTACTCTGCTAAACAGGCTAGTTTAGGAGCTGTTGGGAGCTCTCAGGAGCCAATCTTTTGGCTGTCTTTGGCTACTTTCCTTTCTATTTGCTCACTTCAGGAGCTTTTAGGAGTTGTCTATGACTAATTATGTTGTTGTTTATGACTATCTTCCTGACTATCTACCTACATCAGGAGCTTTCAGGAGCTTTTAGGAGCTCTTCTGGAGCTTTTAGGAGTGACTCTAGGTTCTTCTCATTGAACTTCTTGTTCCCTTCCTTCTTCTTCAAGAGCTATCAAGAGTGGTTTTGAGCTGTCGGAAACTATCACTCTATCCCATAACTCATCCTCTATGAACTCCACATCTCTACTAATGACTATTTTCTTGGTGACTGGGTTATATAGCCTGTAGGCTTTGGACTCTTCACTGTAGCCCATGAAAATACAATTTTGACCCTTTTTATCCAATTTTTGCCTCTTTTCCTTAGGCATGTGAGCATATGATACACACTCGAACACTCTTACGTCCTCAACAGTCCACTTGCATTTTTTACATGCCTTTTGAGGGATTTTTTCACAGACCACCTTTGTTGGACTTCTATTTATTATATATACAGCTATTGCTATAGCATCTCCCTAATATTCAATTAGGAGTCCCTTTGCTTTCATCATGCTCCTTTCCATCTCCACGATGGTCCTATTCTTTCTCTTAGCCACTCTATTTTTCTACAAAGTATAACTAGTTGTTAGCTCCTTCTTGATGCCATTTTTCTTGCAAAAAATTACAAACTAATTAGAGGTATAGGGTATGTGCAGGATCATAATGGAAAAAACAAGCCCTTAAGTGGCAAAATTTTTAGAAAAATCAGAGTTAGGGAACTTGATGCAATAATTTGAATAAGTTATCTATATTATTTCAAAAATATGTAAGAATAGAGTATGTAGAAAATTGAATTTAGTTTCTAAACTACTAGGTTTATTTTCAAAAGAAAAAATCTATTTGGTGAAAATTTGAAATTTCAATGTAGTAGTACTTAAATTTTAGGGAAAAAATAAGTAGGTGTTTGTGTAACCACCCTAACCATAATAAAATGATAATAATTTTTTGTAAGATTTTAGATATAATTAGAGGACTCATGTCTCAATGTGATGCATATTTTTTTGTATTTTTTGTCCAAGTAAATAATTAATTATGAATTTTTTATTACAACTTGTAAAAAATATAAAAACTCGTATGTCTTACCACCTTAACTTGGTCAAAACTTCATAAAATTCATTTTTTCATTTTTCAAACCTATAGTATGTGAAACATAGAATGTGACACATGTTTTGGATTGAAAAAATATTATATTGTTTGAAATCTATAAAAAAAAATTCAATTAGCCTATCAATCAGGACTTTACTTGTAATTTAAATAGAAAATGAATAGGGTATGTGCAGGATCATCATGGAAAAAATGGGCCCTTAAGTGGCAAAAAATTTAGAAAAATTAGAGTTAGGCAACTTGACGTGAAAATTTGAATAAGTTATCTATATTATTTCAAAAATATGTAAGAATAGAATCTGTAGAAAATTGAATTTAGTTTCTAAACTACTAGGTTTGCTTAAAAAATAAATCTATTTGGTGAAAATTTCAAATTTCAATGTAGTGGTACTTAAATTTCAAGGAAAAAATAAGAAGTAGGTGTCTGTCTGACCACCCTAACCACAATCAAATGATAATATTTTAGATATAAGTAGAGGACTCAAGCCTTGATGTGATGCAAATCTTTTTGTAAATTTTTTCTAGTAAATAATTAATTATGATTTTTTTATTACAACTTTTTAAAAAATATAAAAAATTGTATGTCTGACCACCTTAACTTGGTCAAAACTTCATGAAATTCAATTTTTCTTTTTTAAATCCTATATTATTCAAAGCATAGAATGTGACACATGTTTTGGATTTAGAAAATGTGATACCGTTTGAAAGCTATAAATGTTTTTCAATCAACCTATCAATTAGGACTTTAGTCATAGTTTGAATAGAAAATGAATAATAATTACCTATTAAATTTGAAGTAAAGCATAATTTATATCGATGGAAAGATGAGAATATCCTTTAAAAACCTTTTTTGTTTCATCAATTTTGGGTAAAAAAATAGTCGTCAGCCACATACCCATCATATTGCCACTTTTTGGCCCATCATGATCCTGCACATACCCAATAATAATTATTTATTAAATTCAACTTAAATCCTAATTTAGATTGGTGGAAAGTTGAGAATCTCCTTTAAAATCCCTTTTTCATTTCATAAATTTTGGGTAAAAAAAAATCATCAACCACATAACCTACAAATACCCATCATATCGCCACTTTTTGGCTCATCATGATCCTACACATACCCTATACTCTCCTCCTCTATCTAACCTTAAGACCTTGATAAAATTCCCACTCTGCTTTTTAGCCTGGGCTATAAGTAGTAAAAACTTATCAAATGCTTCAGACTTATGTTGCAAAAAATAGATCCATGTCTTAGGGTTGTAATCATCAATAAAGGTCAGGGTATGTGCAGGATCATCATGGCAAAAATAGGCCCTTAACTGGTAAAAAATTCAGAAAAATCAGAGTTAGGCAACATGACATAAAAATTTGAATAAGTTATCTATATTATTTCAAAAATATGTAAGAATAGAATCTATAGAAAATTGAATGTAGTTTCTAAACTACTAGGTTTATTTTAAAAAAATTATATCTATTTGGTGAAAATTTGAAATTTCAATGTAGTAGTACTTAAATTTTAGGGAAAAAATAAGAAGTAGGTGTCTGTCTGACCACCCTAATCATAATAAAATGATAATATTATTTTATGAGATTTTGGATATAAGTAGAGGACTCATCTCTAGATATGATGCATAATTTTTTGTAATTTTTTTCCAAGTAAATAATTAATTATGAATTTTTTATTATAACTTTTAAAAAATATAAAAACTTGTATGTCTGACCACCTTAACTTGGTCAAAACTTCATGAAATTCAATTTTTCTTTTTTGAATCCTATAGTATATGAAGCATAGTATGTGACGCATGTTTCAAATTCAACAAATGTGATACCATTTGAAAGCTATACATGTTTTTTCATCAGCCTATCAATCAGGACTTTAGTCGTAATTGAAATAAAAAATGAATAATAATTGTTTATTAAATTCAAAGTAAAGCATAATTTATATTGGTGGAAAGCTAAGAATCTCCTTTAAAAATCCTTTTCGTTTGATCAATTTTGGGTAAAAAAAAAGTTGTCAGTGACATGGGTCATCATATCACTTACATATTGCCACTTTTTGGCCCATCATGATCCTGCACATACCTGTCACAAAATATTGGATTTTACCAATAGATAAGGTTTACTTAGGGCCTACCAAATCTATGTGCACCAACTCGAATGGTATTCTTGCCATTGTAGAGTTTCCCAATTTAAAGGGCTACCTATGTTGCTTACCGAAAATGCAAGCCTCACACTTAACATAATGCTCTACTATTTTTTGGAAAACCATCAATCATTTTGTTCTTGGATAAAAGACTTAAATCAACATAGCCTAAATGTCCATACTTGAGATTCCATAGCTTGAAGAGTTCTTGAATGGTTCTCTTGAGGGATACTTGTTGTACTGTTGTACATTTTCCATTCATGAGAGGTGCAACAATTGACTAAGATGAGAAACACGTCTTAATATTCAAAGGAACCATTTGATTCTTTATCATTTGAACTACTTCAAACACTTTCTTCCTGTCATTCTTGTCATAAATAATGCATTTACTCTTCTTCATCAGCACTTTATATCCATTTTGAATCAACTATCCAACAATCATGAGGTTATACTTTAACCTAGAAGCAAGAAATACATTTTGCATCTCCTTCTCACCTTGCTTGGTGTCGATCATAATAGATCCTTTGCCCACAATTAGAACTAATCCATTGTTCCCCATTCTTATTTCATATTTAACATTCTTAATAATGAAAGAAAAAAAACTTTCACTACCACTCATGTGGTGTTGTAACCATTGTCCAAATACCAGAATTCAAGGTTTCCTTCTTCACCAATGTTGCACATGATGAAGGTTGTGGAGTGATTTCCTTTAGCCACATTTGCGTCAGCCAAATTTGCATTTTGTTTTGACTAATTGTCATACTTTCTCTCCTGCTCACTCACTTTCATAATGACCAAATTTATGATAGTAATAGCATTCACTATTGCTCTTCTTGCCTTGTCAAAAGCTGGTCTAAGTGTTGCTCGCTCCCTCCTGGATATTTTCTCATCCCAAGCTTTCTCCTCAAGCATTTCCTTGTTTGGAGTTACTACATCCTCTACCTCTTGAGCTCCTTCCACCACTGTTTGTTCTCCTCCTTCCTCTTTCATTTGACCGAGCTTTAAAATCTTGCTCTTGGGAAGAAGTAGCAAACCTATTTAGGTGCTACTCATGGGTTTGCAGAGAACCCATCAGCTCATCAACAGAAAATGTTGTGAGATCCTTTTCCTCTTCAATGGAATTCACCACTACATCAAATTTCATGGGTAAGCTCCTAAGGATTTTCTCCACAATCCTCTCATCATCCATGACTTCTGTATTTACCCTCGACTAGTTTATCAAACTTGAGAGTCTTGTCTGAAACTCTGAGATGGACTCACTGTCCCTCATTTCAAGAGTCTCAAAATCTCTTTGAAGTATCTATAGCTTCACCAATCTGAGCTTATCAGTCCCTTTAGAGTTGTTCTGGAGGATTTCCCAAGCTTCCTTTACATAGATAGTTGTTATTCTAGGAAAAATGGCCTTTATCAAGGCTTCTTCTATTAAACTCAATTCCTTAGCATCCTTCCTCCTCAACTCCTTCAATTGGGTCTTCATATTGCTTGTGAGAACCATATCTACTGCAAGATCAATTACATCATTGAAACCACTAATCACAAACTCCCAAAAAACATTTACAACCATCATGGTCTTCATCTTCTTTTCCCAAACACCATAGTTCTATCTATTAAAGGATGGCGGTTGCCGCCAACTCTTTCCTTCATCTCCAGCCATGTCTCGAACAAGAAAACTTAATACCAAAAAAAAACAAATGCCCTAACTCACAAAGAAATGGGGCCTATGGCTCTAATACCATGACAAAATTTTTGAATGCATAGAAAAACATAGAGTTGTTGCTATGTTTCCCAATCAACTGGGAATACACAAACAAAATGTGGAAGCACAAGGAGACTTACAACTTTCTTTTGTTTCAATAAGCTAGAAATGAAAATACATAAAAAAACTAAGCATTAAACTTCAGAAAATAAACTCTAAGCTATAGTCTATTGGCTACTAGGAGCTCACTATCAGAAGCTATGCAGAGCTCTTTCAAGAGGAATCACTTCTCACATACAAATCATATAGAGTTGTTGTTTAGGAGCTTTTGGGAGCTCACACAAAACATTACTCTCTTCACAAACTACTGTTGCATGAAAAAATTCTTCCAAAAAATTGACAAAACTAACTGCCTTCAATTCCTTATGTCTCTTAAAAAATATTCCCTCTCAAATTTGAATTTACCTACCAACATTAATTCTATTGCAAACTGAGTTGCATGTTAGGAGCAAGTAGGGAAAGCAATCCCCAAAAGACAAACTTCCAGTTTTAGGCAACAAATGCCCCTGATAGGTAGGTGGCAATGGGAAGAGGCTCAGGAGCAATAAATTTTCCAACAATCTTTTGTAAAATGTGGAGAAATAGATTGATATCAACCCTTTAAGGTAGAAAGGGGGAGATAAAGAGTGTTGGTTGTAGATATTGGTCTTGTTTCTCCATTGGAGTTATGAAATTTTGGGAGATGGGTAGGGCTCTAAGTGATGCCCATGAGGCATACATCAATGTAAATATCATCATTTAGTTAATATAATATTTATCTTAAAAATAAAAGAATTATTATACATGGTCACAAGGTCTAGTCTCCCCATCGTCCCCATGGTACCGATCATGTGAAAAAAGTTTACTAGATGCATTGTAGTTTATAGGGATATAGATTTTACAGTCTAACAAAAAACTATTATACGTATGTACTTATTTACCTATGATAACTATCGATTAAGATTGAAAAAAAACTATCCATTAAGATTGGAAAAAATCTATTATACATATTTACTTATTTACCTATAATAACTATCCTATAAATTTTCTAAACCACATACATTTTTTGTCACCTATTATTTTAATTCTAATATTTAGAGTCAAATATCAAAATTATAATAGTCCTTAGAAAAGTTGATGATTAACTAGTTTACCATTATAATTATTCTCAAGGTGTTCTCTATATGAAGTGGATGGCCTACTCTTAAAAATCGATGGTTGAAAATTACATAGAAGGATGCAAGATGGTTGAAATGATCTCAACCGTATACATTTTATAGAAAATTTAAAATAAAATATATAATTAAAGAAAAAAATTGTATTCTTACCTTTAAACTAAAGAATAGGAGGATAATAAGGTACCTATTTTTTCTATTAAATTCTTAAAGCTCAGTTCTTTCTATTTAAAAGAATATAAAAATAATAAATATAATTTATAAATTGTTAATTTTATATTTACCTTTATAAATATTATTTTATTTTTAATATTTTAATAAGTATTATATTATAATATATATATATATATAATTTATATATATATATATATATATAGATAATAAATTGTATGTTATATATATATAGAATTAAATAAATCAATAAATTATTATTTGATTTCTTTTTCCTTTTTAATAGGTCTCATTTTATTTTATTTTAAGTTTTGTGGGTCACATTGTTTCAACTTTATAATAATTTTTTATTTGTTAATATTGAATTCATCTTTGTGAATATTCTTTGTGAATACTAATTATATTTTTTTTGAACATATTTTATTAATATATCAATTATAAGAAAATAAAAAAATAATTTAATTTATTGAGGTTTTCTTTTGTGCTATTACTCAAACCTGTGAAATTGTGTATGGTTGGATGGTTGTAGGGGTGAAGGTTTTATAATATACTTCTATTCATCCATTGAAGGGTTTGGGTTTCTTTTTAATGCTATTCGCTTTTTCAAGTTAATTTTATTTGATTTGAGGGAAGACCATATTCCCCTCCATTATGTGTATAGAGACTTATAAAATGTATTTCAACTACTTTATTAATACAAAAAGTTCAGGCCTATCATCTGTTATCTAAAATAAATAAATTAAAAATTAATTATATTTTTAATCATTTATTAACTTAATAATTTAATTATATATTATTAATTTTTAAAAGGTATTATTTTTATTAATATTTGGATTTTGATGCTAATAGTGGCATGGTATGATGGTTAAGTTGTGTTGTTATTCTTTCCATCAAGGTTCCATTGGGGTGTAATTGTTGAGAATTTTTATTTTAATTTATATAATAAAATAAATCTAAAACTTAAAATCTAAATAAAAGGTTATAGAGTGAGAGAGAAGCCAATTTATGATTAGTCATTTCATGCCAATAGTCCAAGGATAGCACATGTCCAAGGGGAGTTATGCTTAGGGTTGCATGCTATTTGATTAAGGATATGATAATTCGCCTTTAAAACCTCTCTATTGTACCCATTTTACACTTAAGGAGGAATATAGGTAGAGAGAGAGAGAGAGAGAGAGAGAGGGAGAGGGAGAGGGAGATAAAATATAGAAAGGAAAATAGAAGAGAGAGAAGGAGATGGGGAGAAAATGAGACAAAGGATGATAGATGTAGATAGACAAAGAGAGAGATAAAGAGAGTTAGAGAGAAACAAAGTTAGAAATGGAGGGATAGAGAGAGGGAGAGGGGGATAAAAAAGAGAAGATAGAAACAAATATGGAGAAAGAGAGATAAAGAGAGAAAGGAGATATAAAGAGATAAAAGAAAGATAGAGATACAAAGATAGAGGTAGAGATATAGAGGAATAAAGAGGGAGAGATAAATAGATAGAGATATGAAGAGAGATAAAGAAAGAGAAAGAGGAAAAGATAGAAGAGGAGAGGCATAGATCTAGATATAGTAACATAGAGAGAGGGAGATAAATACATAAAGAAAAATAGGAGACAAAGATATATATAGAGCTAGAAAGATCAAGAGATAAAAAGAGAAAGGGGAGAGAGAGAGTAGGAAATAAATAGTGATATAAAAATATAGTAAGGGAGAGAGAGATCGAGAGAGAGAAAGAGACAAAGAGAGGTAGAGTAAGAGAGAAGAGAATAAAAATATAGAGAAATAGGGTAGAGAGAGGAAGAAATATTGAGAGGTAATGAGAAACATAGAGATAGAAAGGAAAAAAAACTATATAAAGAGGTCTCTCTTTATCTTCCCATCTCTCTCTATATATATATATCCCCATAGATGTAACTCTCCATGGCTCTCTCTATATATACATATATCTCCCTCTCTCTACCTCTCTCTATATAACTTCTCATATCTATCATTTTATCCTTCTATCTCTCCCTTTATCTTTGTCTCTCCCTCTTTCTATTTGTGGACTATGGAAATGGAGTGCACAACTTCCTTTATCCACACTAAAAAGGGGGAATGAAGGAAGAGGGATCCGATTTCAAAAAGTTCACATTCAAGAACAAATCCTCAAGATTCTAATTCAAAAGAGATTGAAATCTATCAAATGAGAGTCCTTAAGGCTGGACATTGATAAACAAGATTAACTACTAATGAAAAACTAAGGAAATGTGAAGTGTTTGAAAAAATTTTGTGATATGCAGAAAGATAAATTGAATGTAGTATAAAACAAGAGAGAGAAGCCAAATAGAAAGAGTGCACCTAGAAACTGACAGAGGCCAAAGTGAAGGATGGAAATGTCATTGAAATTCTAAAAAATATGATTTTCTAACCAACTGGGACTCATACATCAAGCTAGGTGACTTAGTCCTAGGTAAGGGTTTCTACCTAGAAAGCGGTTTCAAAGAAATGGGTATTGGAATCTACAAACTGATTTGGAAAAATAATGGGTTTTAGGGGCCTATAAAAAGTTGATTTAAAGGATAATTAATGCAAGGGTGCCCAAGATAGGTCTAAATTAGACCAAGGATTGTACTATCTCCAAGAAAGGAATACAATTTCAATGTTCACATTTAGCCCCCACTTTAGCACTAATATGACTCTATGTGAATATATAAGCTAAATGACACTAAATATTACATTTTATAAAAGGATACTTATTCAAAAGATGGGAGAATGAAGCCCATAGTGTAGTGATCTATAAGACCACAACTTTAGGAACCACATCTTGAATGAAAATTCATTTTTTTTCTAAAGATCCTCTTATTTAACTTCTAGAAATCAAATTCAAGGGTAGATGTATGCCCCCATGATTATACTCACATGAAAAAGGTGGAATCAAGGTAGCAATCTAATCACATCAAATAGGGAAAATGAAATTGTAGGGAATTTCCAAGTACCATGCCTCATAATGATAGATGATTGAAGATGTTGTGAGTGGAACTATGATTTTAACACAACTAACAACGTCAAAAAAAAAGCTCTCTAGTAGCTGTTATGTTGATGTAAATAAAAGGAACTTTTTAACTCTAATATAGTAAAAACCCTAGTTTCAAACATACATAAGAGCTAAAAGTGAAGTAAATTGTAACTTACTTTATCATTTTACCTCCTTGTAGCTTGAGACTGATGAGATAATAGTGAAATATGTCGAGTAGATGGGACTACATGCCTACAAGACTAGATGTGCTACAAGACTAGGTGGCATGTAGTGAGTGCTAGTATGAGGTGAGTTGATTCTGCTACCTTCGCTTAGTTTTCACCTAGTTATTTGATGATTTTTATGCATTTATAGGTTAATTTAGGATCCTAGAAATTTTTTTACAAAGTGTGGACCCTTTTTTCATGAAGTGTCCCATTTGTTCACAAAGTGTCTCTTTTTTCGCAAAGTGTCCCACTTTTTCACAAAGTATCTCGTTTCTTCATGAAGCATCCCAAAAGAGGTCTAATGCATCTAAGGCCTTTAGGAAAGCACACTAAAGAGACTTTAGTACACTTTTATTATGAATAATGTAGAAGTTATAGATTTTAGATTGCTTATAGAGTATATATATATTTTTTTTATAGGTACCTACCCATTCACATCAACATCTAGTGGCAAACATCTTAGCATTCTTAGAGAACTAGCCCCCACACTTTCAGTAGAGGACACAGAACTTGTAGGTTATTAGGATATATTTGGTGTACCTCATGCCCCCATGAGGTACCATGATATGATGTTGATGTCTCTTTCTGAGCTCTAGGATTCAAACACCTGTAAATTCCAGCTTCCTACTAGTGATATGACAATCACTCTAGAGGACATCCACAACATTCTCTGAGTTCCTATTTGGGGAGAGAAGGTACACTTCTAGAGAGATCATACATTTTATGAGTAGAAGGTCGACATGCAGTATTTCCTAGATGGGTCAATGCACGACAAGCGGGTGAGAGCATAGATTGATCTTCCAATGTTGCTATATTCATGATCCTCGATGGTGAGATGGATTATGATGCACACAATTTCATTAGTACTCATCCCATATGGGCATGCAATACACCAAGAGGGAGGACTAGTATAACTAATATGTGGGATGAGAGAGCACAAGACATTATAAGACTAGGGTCGCTATATCCTAGTGCACCTATACTATGATTTTGGATGGTTTATTTTTTGGGAGGTGGATAATATGGGACACTATACACTTTTACAAGTTTGGTCCCTTGAGCATATCACTTGTACCAGACTGACTGGCTTCCCAAGTTTGACAATAGTGTAGTCTCCTCAGGCCTTTAGCTATCCTCTTTGACAATTGTGGCAATACAAAGATTTACACTTTTGGAGAGTGAGATTTGATTGAATAGAGGAGGATGAGATCCTGTAGAGACACTATTAACTTACATTTCAGTCGCCATGTGCCATGAGGTAGTTGAGGAGATTATAGCTAGACATATTTTTGGTCGACCAACATGACTATGTAGTACGTCCCTTCTACTATGATCAGGTCATGTAGTAGTTTGGGAAGATCCAAATACCACCTAGGGCATGTGATGAGCCCAAAATGTGCTAATAGTTTGGATGTTATGATAAAATTTTAATGCCTTTACTTTTGTTATTTGTGGTTGTTTCAACTCTGTTGAAACCTTTTATTGGGATATCCTGTAGCAAAATACTTTTATATTCTTGCAGCTCATTGTATTGACTTGATTGCATTTATTGCCCCGTTGACTCCCTAAATGACTGGTATATCACATACAATTTTTTTAATGATGAAATAGATTTAAATGTGTGATTAATGAACGGATATCATGTATGTTCCATATGCCTCTTCTTTCACATCTATTACCTTTTGTGTCACAAGTTGTTGAAGAATGATCGAGTTGAGTGCAACCGATCTCGGCCTTGCAGTAAAGTCCATTTCCTGCACGACTTTGAGGAAGCTCCAGCGAAGACTCTTTGACCGAAACCATTGGGAAATATTTTTAATGACAGTCAATCTGGAAAGAGTGGAGTGCTAGATTCTCTCCGGATTGGGTTGAATGCATAAATTCATTTATGAAGTTTGTTCCTTGATTTTGGGATACACTTTACTTCCATGACTTTCTCTGATAGGGTTAGTTGTTCTTCTGATTTAAAAATAAAATACTCCTCCTGCGAGAGAGAGTAAGAGATGATAGCTAGAGTACGATAGAAGCATAGTGATAGAAAATATCATGTAAGAATCAAAATGATAATAAAAAAGTAGAATTTGTTTGTTAAGAGACAGAGTTTGTTGTTAGTTTTCATTTCAACAAAGCAATGTATACCATTTTGTTTTAATGAATAAAGTTTGATGAATTTCTGAGTTTAGCACCTACGTAATCAATAGATGCTTGCTAAGGGGGCCCACTTAGTAGGTATCTGTAGCTAGTTAGTTAGTTGTTCTTTACTGTTGATCTTCAGTTAGCTTTTATCTTTGAATTTTTCATACAAACTCAGTCTTATATTGCTCCTGCAGCATAAAGAGTCCATCCCTGTGACTGTTCTTGCAGCATAAGGCCAGTTCATAGTTTGTGCTTCAGTCAAAGTTGTTATGGTTTCTATTTCAATTAAATCATAGATGAGTTAAAGAACTTTGCATTACCTTCCTGTAGCATAGATAGAATTCCTTTCTAGTATTTATTTCTGCTAAGATCTGACCAAAATGAGTTCTTAGTGCATATATTTTTCCACGCCATTTAAAGTATATGTCCCCTGGTTTGACAAGTAAATGAACATCTATAGAGAGATATAAGTCACCTGTTGGAATGTCCAATTCCCAGGAAAGGTTTACTATGATTTTCATATCCTTTTGTGGGTGCGACCATTTTTGGCACCATTGTCAGGGATGGCGTCCAGCTAGGAATTTGTTAGAAGTCATTTTTAGCATTAGTTTAGTCTATTAGTCAAAAATTTTCAAAATCTTTCAAGCCACTATTCATTGTATTACATGCATAGAAGAAGAAGAGACGCATTGGGAAGGTTCCTCCCTAAAAATCTGTTTATTGAACTACCATTTGACCCAGCTGACAACAAACCTGAGGAAAACCCATTTGCTCTATTATTCCAGCAACCAAACATGGCAAATAATCCACCTAATAATCCACCTCCTGCATTTGAGTTTCCCATTGTTCCCCAGAGAGATACTGACAATCTTAAAAACATTCCCTCTTTCTTGCTTCCAAAATTTTATGGCCTGGTTACGGAGGACCCAGAAACTTTTATGTTTGAATTTGATGTCCTCTATCGCAGTTATGACTATAACACAAATGCCCATAAACTGAAGTTATTTCCTTCCACCTTGAAGGAGGGAGTTCTCAGATGGTTCATGAGTTTAGGAAGAGGCGTTGTAGATAGTTGGGCAGCCATGCAAACAAAATTCCTTGAAAAGTATAAGTAATATTGTAAGAGTTTCAGCAAAGGTGATGACATATTCCGAATACAGCAGAAGGACAATGAAAGTCTGGAAGATTATATTTCTAGGTTTTTGTTTTCACTAAAGAGGAACTCAAACCATACTCTCAATGAGGACTCTCAGAAACTATTTTTTCTAAGGGGAATCAGTGATACCTGTATAGATGTCTTGGACCTGATGAGAGGAGGTGATATAGCCCAATTGTCTTGGGATGATATAAAGAAAATATGTCTTAA
Organism: Sequoia sempervirens; assembly: GCA_007258455.2. Classification (NCBI taxonomy): domain Eukaryota; kingdom Viridiplantae; phylum Streptophyta; class Pinopsida; order Cupressales; family Cupressaceae; genus Sequoia; species Sequoia sempervirens. The sequence goes on along the minus strand of VDFB02334996.1, from coordinate 46,448 downwards.
CTACTCTCGAGCAATAGTTAAGAAATGTCGAGGTCATCATGCTACAGTGGGGAAGTCTTCTTCTGGTGGAGTTTCTTGGATGGAGATAAAAAATTTGCTATCTGACTTCAAGCAGGACATCATTAATAATATGGCTACACAACTAGACACTATGCAAGCTCGGAAGAAACATGAGGAAGCTGAGGTAGTTTTGGCCGAGTTCTGTCCATATTGCAGATAGAAGAAGCGTGACTACAGATGCAAGATGGTGGCTAATTTGGAAGCTAGGCAACTACCTAGTGACTTCAAACCAGTAGAAGGTGATGATGATCAGGTGTTCTTTGTTGCACAAAGGAGACCATGGGCCCAAAGACAAGGTATGTATCAAGATCCTTTAACTTTTGGTAATCCTTATTCAGGCTATAATAACCAATGGCAACATGCATATGGACCACCACCACTTTGGAACCCATCTCAACCAAGTTGGCCTAATTATCAGAACCCACAATGGCCATCTCCTCAAGGAGGTTGGTAGCAGCTACAAGGGAAATGGAACCCACCTTCAGGAAATTGGTAGCAAAATCCTCAATGGAGAGGCCCTCAACAATGGCAAAACCAGCCCCCTGGATTCCTGTAGCTTCCACAGCCAGAACCACAAGCCCTCATGCCACCTCATGCAGCAACTTCCACAAATTCTGGCCCTCTGAAGCAAACGCCTATGCCTTCCCATCCGTTGCCAAATCCCAATAATAAGCAACAACAGTAGCCACAACAACCTATTTATCTTGCTGAAGCCAACCAATATCAAGCTTATGCCTTAAATGTTAATGACATCCATTTGAGGTTTGGAACCACTTTACCAGCTCCAAAACCCCCTCTAATTACTAAAGTACTAGATTCTTCCCTTGAAGAACCTACTGCGCCTGATGAGCATATGCCCATAACTGATATGGTTTCTAAAGAGTCTATTTTGCAAAGTCAAGACAAACCACCTTTTCCTCAGAATTTGCAAAGTAATGCATTTAAATCCATGGAAGGACCCACTTTTGACATTCTGGATCAGCTAAAAAATGTATAGATTCAAATCCCTTTATTTCAGGCTATTAAAGATATTCCCATTTTTGGAAAAGCTATTAAAAAGGCCTGATTGAAGAAGCTTGGATGGAAGAAAAAAGATCCTCAAATAATTCATGTTTTAGGGAAATTAGCTGATATAATGTTGGGAAATGTAGTCATTCCAAAGTATATTGACCTTAGAAGTCCTGTAGTGCAGATACCTATACATGGCCAAGTTGTAAAAAATGTTTTGATTAATTTAGGTGCTACCATTAATGTCATGACAAAGCATACTATGAAATTCTTGAATATTTAAAACATTAGGTCTACACCCATAGTTCTGTAGCTTGCAGACAGCTCCACAGTTAAACCTAATGGGATAATGGAAGATGTAATTGTCACTCTTGAATCTTGGGAGTATCCTGCTGATTTCACAATATTATCAGTTAAAGAAACTTTAGGAGGGTATTCAGTTATCCTTGGTAGACCATGGTTAGCAACTATTGATGCTTTTATAGGATGTCATTCTGGAGATATGACCATTTCTGATGGATAGTCCACAAAGAAATTAGCTCTGTATCCGCCTGCTAGACCTTAACCAGATTTGTCCCAACCTGTTTGGCCAGATGTGGGGGAAGAAGCTGAAGAAGCCAATTCTTTGGCTCAATTAATGATGATTAAAAAAATCCATTCTCACAACTTCAGAGTGAGGATGCTTTTCTTTTTCAAATTCTATAGTACAACTCTGATACAAGCAGTTCATCTAATCCAAACGACAGTCATCTTCAAAATTTCCTGTAACAACCAAATTTTGATAATTCACTGCCTAAATTTCTAGCGATTTTTCATAACTTGCTTCCACACGAGGTACAAACATTACCTGTAGATTCTATGAGTAATCTCATTAAGCAAATAGAATTGTCTCTAGATCATTGTTTGAATGTCAATAGCAAGTTGTCACAGTCTCAAGAGGTTGACTTATTAAAAATGCTACAAGAACAGCATAAAGCTTTTGCATGGGAATATGGGGACATGCAAGGAATAGATCCTCAAGTTTGTACTCATAGGATATATATCAAAGAAGATTGTTCACCAATTAGACAACCTCAAAGAAGAGTCAACCCAACACTTAGAGAAATAGTTAAAAGTGAGCTTCAAAAGTTGCTTGATGTTGGTTTTATTTATCCAATCTCTGACAGTCAATGGGTTTCTTTACTAGTCATTATCCCCAAGAAAGGAGGAAAATGGAGAGTGTGTGTAGATTATAGAGAATTGAACAATGCCACTAAAAAAGATCACTTTCCACTACCTTTTGTAGACCAAGTACTAGACTCACTATTTGGAAAAAGATATTTTTCCTTTTTGGATGGTTACAGTGGGTACAATCAGATAAAAATTGCCCCTAAAGATCAAGATAAGACCACTTTTACCTGTCCATGGAGAACATTTGCTTATTCAGTCTTGCCTTTTGGTCTATGCAATGCGCCAGCAACATTCCAGAGAGTAGTAATTAGTATCTTTACTGATATATCTCATGAATGTATGGAGATTTACATGGATGATTTTACTACCTATAGAATCACATTTGAAGAAGCACTGGTGAATCTAGAAAAGGTATTGAAAAGGTGCAGAGAGAAAAAATTATCTCTAAACAGTGAAAAGTGTTTTCTAATGATGGAAGAAGGTATTGTTCTAGGTCATCATATTTCAAGGAATGGAATTCAAGTTGACCCTGTTAAAATTGAAGTAATTCAAAATTTACAAACTCCTACAAAACAAAAAGATGTCAGAAGTTTCCTTGTCCATGCAGGGTATTATAGAAGGTTTATAAAAGATTTCAATAAAATTGCCAGCCCACTTTATGCCCTATTAACAAAGGATTCTCAATTCGAATGCACAAAAGCTTGTGAAAAATCTTTCCTACAACTAAAGGACTTGCTTACTAAAGCCCCTATTCTTCAAAGTCCAAAATAGAATTTTCCTTTTCACATACACACTGATGCATCTGATTTTGGTATAGGAGCAGTTTTAAGTCAAAAAGAAAATTCAATTGAGCATGCTATTTACTTTATCAGCAAGAACCTTCAAGGTCCTGAGCTCAACTATACTGTTACAGAAAAGGAATTGCTTGCAGTAGTGTATGCTCTAAATAAATTTAGGCATTATGTCATAGGTTATTAGATATTCATCCATACTGACCATGCAACAATCAAGTATCTGATGAACAAACCTGCCATTTTTGGTAGATTGGCACGATGGCTCTTGTTATTACAATAATTTGACATCACAATCATTGACAAACTAGGAAGAACTAATGTTGTTCAGCTGACTTTTTATCAAGACTTCAATCAGTTGCACCTGTTGAACATGAAGTCATTGATGATAGGTTCCCAGATGAACACTTGTTCTCCATTGTCACACATACTCCATGGTATGCAGAAATTACCAATTATCTAGTAGCAAACAGAATACTAGACCACTTTTCTCCAAAAGAAAAGAAATTGTTAATAGAGAAAAGTTTTAACTTTTCTTGGATTGCGAATTGTTTGTTTTATACTGGCCCTGATCAAGTAATGCGAAGATGTGTAAGAGAAGATGAGACTTATGATATATTGCATACTTGCCATGATGAACTGTGTGAGAAATTTTGCAAAAAAATAACATCAATGAAGATTCTTACAATAGGGTACTATTGGTCAACATTACACAAGGATGATGTGGCCTATACAAGGAAATGTGACAGATGCCAGCGTATGGGAAGACCAACTAAGTTAGATGAAATGCCAGTATATCCGCAGGTGATAGTCGCCCCTTTTGATAAATGGGGGATGGATTTTGTGGTACCAATTGATCCACCATCAAATGGTAAGTCATATATTCTAGTTTTCATAGACTATGTAACAAAATGGGTTGAAGTAAAAGCTATGACTCATGCTCGAGATAACAAAGTTATTGAATTTCTATATAAATAAATTTTTACAAGATTTGGAGTCCCCAGAGAGCTCGTAACTGATCAGGGAGCTCAATTCACATCGAATCTGATCACTGTATTAATGAATGACTATAAAATCAAACATAGGAAGTCCAGCCCCTATCACCCTCAAGCCAATGGTTAGGTAGAGGTAACAAACAGGGAAATTGAGACGATCCTCACAAAGACAGTATAGATCCATAGAAAATATTGGAGCAATAGACTTCCTAAAACAGTTTGGGCATATAGAACTACATAGAAGACAACAACTGGGTTTACACCTTTTGAGCTACTTTATGGGAAAACAGCCATGTTGCCCATAGAATTTGAGCACAAAACTTTGAGGACAGCTCTTGAACTCAATATCAAAATATCTAAAGCACAGAAGGACTGTCTCCTGCAGCTCAATGCCTTGGATGAAATGAGAAAAGCCGCCCTGCAACATACATAAGCAATCCAACAACAAAGGAAGAAATGGCATGATCAACACATCAAAACCAGGAAATTTTTTGCTAGAGATTGGGCTCTGTTATATGATTCCAGATATCAAGAAAACTAGGGTAAGCTCACAACACGCTGGCTTGGCCCCTATAAAGTTGAAAATGTGTTCGATAATGGAGTTGTACAGCTGGTAACAATTGATCCAGTCTGCTTCAAATTGCTTGTTAATGGCCATCGACTCCGGTTGTACCATAAAACAGTCTCAAAGGAAGAATTCATATAGCGGTTTGTTCAGGTTCCTTCCACTACTCTTCCTGCAGTCGAAGGCTTTAGCCTTTCTCCTACAGCTTCACCGTAATCTTGAAAAAGCATACCTATAATAAAGGTTTCCTTTTTAAAAAAGGAAACCCCTTTTTCTCCATTTTCATTTATCGCCCCCATCTCACTTCTTTATCTTCCACCCATCCATCCCATTCATTCTATCCATTCATCTCATCTACCCACGTCACCCATCTACTTCATCCGTACACATCACCCTTAATTAAGATATCTTTCCCAACTGTCAATTCATGCAGGCGCCGTCATCTTTCTTCACACGTATGTGCAAAATTAAAGGTACGCCATATCTTTTCTTATCGCATATTTGATTTATTTTATTCTATTCATTTATTGTTATGTCAGTACCAGTCATTATTAAAAAATATTTACTTATTCTTTAGTACATGTGAGGACACATGTCATACTCTAAGTAGGGGGCAGGGTAGTCCATCTTTAAAACCTGTCTTTTCGTCGCTGCCATAACTGCACAAATAACCTTTTCTTAATACTTTTATGGTACTTTCCAAACGTGATTGCATGTCCTTTTTTGCATGTTTTTCTTGTAAACTACGATTAAGACTACCTGTTCAAAAAACTCATTTTTGGAAAAGAAAGAAATGTGATGGCACGATAGAAGAAAAATCAGAGCAGAAAGGGAAATAGAGAATTTGAATTTTCAGCAAGGAATTGAGTTCATCTAAGGGAGAACTGCAAACATGGGTGGTCAGTTGGTGTGACATGAGCCTATAACTCATGAATTATTGTTGCAAAATCCTCAAACAGTCCATGCATTTAGCCTCTGTGGGTGGTTGAATTATTTCTTAAGTTTAAATACTTTTGATGAGGAGGCTGCTAGAGAATTTTTGAGAACCCTTTCTAACGGGGAAGCTACTGTATGGGGTCTAACAGTTGTTGCAACTGAAGACAAAATTGCTGAAGTAACCAGGCTTCCAGCTGTTTGAGAAAACTTTTATTCAGACATTGCAGCTATAAGGGTTGAGTTTTCAATGCCCACTGATGAACCTTTGGAAGTCTCCAAGTAGGGATGCAAGCAAGTATCATTGCCTCCTCCTTATTCTGAGTATGCTACTTATATAATCAGGTATTTGACTTGTGAAGGCCATTTCTCCTACCTGCATTCTCATCATTTCAAATTATTAAGCCATATGAGGCATGGGTTAGTTGTAAATGTTCTAAATTTTTTGTTAAAATTTCTAGAACAAAGTGCCCACAGAACCCAACAGGGGAAAGATAATGCTGTAACTCACCATGGCCTTATTAAATTACTAATTGAGCACTCTTTAGGAGATGTTTCATCTCTTTCCTGGAAACAATTCGTTGTCCAAAAGAGCTTGCAAATCCCACAACCCCCTAGGGTACTTACCCCACGGCCTCAGAAAAAGAAGAAAGAAATTGCATCTACCAGTAGAACAAGGCAAGGGTCATCTACTCCTATAGCACCTGGTCCTGCAGCTTTCACACCTGAGTCCTCTGCTAGGGTACAAACTAAGTCTGCCACTAGGAGAGAGAAGGGTAAAACAAAGGTAGAAGGGTCCCCAGAATCTGACCCTCATTCTCAGAATAGGAAATGTCCTTCTTCTCAGTCATCTCTCCTACATCACTCCTATTGCTATCACCAGTTCACTGTCATCCTCTGGTAGGGCAGAGCCCTCTGAGCAGACAAGAAAAAGGAAAGCTACCAGAACACCTCCAACCACATCAGTGCCACGAAGGGTTTCCACAAGGAAACAATCTAAGACCTCCCCTGCTTTACCTCAACTAGAGGTTATTATAATTTCAGAAGGGTCTGTTGAGTCCGAATTTAATGTTTCTCAGAATGTGTCTGAAAATGCTGCATAGAGTCCATTCGTTCTTGAAGAGGAACAAGTTAAGACAAAAGAAACAGGACATAACGAGCAAGGGTTACCAAATATTGATGATTTGGCTATTGCTGCTATGCAGTTTTATGAGGAAGCACAATCTTCTCCACCGCACCAATCAAAATTTATTTTGCAGCTGGAGCAAGAATAGACTGAACAATTGAATGTGCCTAGTGAAGTTGTATTCCACCCTACAATTTGTAAAGCCATTGTTGTGTATAAGAGGACATTTTTAATTGAGTTTCTGGAATATGTTAAAGCTAATTGGGAACCAGTTACATTGCAAACCCTGACTTTTTGACACATAGCCCAAACTGACATGCAACAAAGTCTATGGGAAGTAGAAAGGAAGAAATTGAAAAAGGAAATTGAAAGTCAAAAACAGGAAATTGCTGAGTTGAAAGAAAAAATGGATGAGTTGTTAAAAGTAACTGGTCAGATTATGGAATGCAAACTGCCACCCAGAGTTCATGCTCTGTGTCTTAAGGAATAGTTTTTGTGGTTCCAATTGATGAGAATTTCTAGAAACCAAGATCCTATACTTCACATTGCCAAAGAATTTTACGAAGCATACTAGGCAGCTCCTAATTGGTTAAGAAATTCTTTGTGTGAATTCTATTTACATGGCTTTGTAATTCCATTTGAAACATAATGGAATCCTCTTTTATATATTGGTGATATTAATTTGAGAGCATTTATGTCATGGGCAGAAAATGAAGCGAATTATGGTAGGCAGTGGGAAACATATGAGGAAGCTGAGAAAACTAAGCTTGTTCCATTACACTCTCAAAGTTCAAACCCCCATGTAATGCTGAAAGATTGGTTTGCTCTAACATATGGTATTAATAATGTTATAGCTAGAGAAAAGATATTTGATATCAGGAAATAGGTATATGATGAATTTCAGGCACAACAATATTCATTCTGGAGACTAGCATATACTAGAAGTGAGAAAAGATGGGAAAGATTAATTGTTGGATTAAGAAGATCCGAACCTTACAGTCCCCTAAATTTCATAGTAGCTCTTAAAAGATCAAGAAAATACATACAATTGGGACTTCAACCGAGATTTGAACTATGGTTGCCATTAACATTCAGACCTCCTGTGCTAATGTGGCCCCTCTATCCTTACCAGGCTACAAATCTTAATGATGATTTAGAAGACCGGAGGTATGAAAGGTGTCAGGATTTTAGAGGATCTTATTACATGTTTGGAAATACATTTCATAGTCATGCAGTAACCATAGACTTCAGAGAAACCACCAGGAAAGTTAATGCTAGAGGACCAGCATTGGGCTAAGTAGGGGGCAGTGATGAACCCAAATGTGCTCATAGTTTTGATGTTATGATAAACTTTTAATGCCTTTACTTTTGTTATTTTTGGTTGTTTAAACTCTGTTGAAACCTTTTATTGTGATATCCTATAGCAAAATACTTTTATATTCCTGCAGCTCATTATGTTGACTTGATTGCATTTATTGCCTTGTTGACTCCCTAGATGACTGGTATATCGCATAAAGTTTTTGAATGATGAAATAGATTTAAATGTGTTATTAATGAACATATCATGTATGTGCCATACGCCTTTTTTTTCACATCTGTTACCTTTTGTATCGAAGGTTGTTGAAGAATGATCGAGTCGAGCGTAGCCGATCTCAGCCTTGCAATAAAGTCCATTTCCTGCACGACTTCGAGGAAGCTCCGGCGAAGACTCTTTGACTGATACCATTGGGAAATATTTTTAATGATAGTCAATCTAGAAAGAGTGGAGCGCTAGATTCTCTCTGGATCGGGTTGAATGCATAAATTCATTTATGAAGTTTGTTCCTTGATTCTGGGATACACTTTACTTCCATGACTTTCTCTGATAGGGTTAGTTAGTTGTTCTTCTGATTTAAAAATAAAATACTCCTCCTACGCGAGAGAGTAAGAGATGATAGCTAGAGTAAGATAGAAGCATAGTGATAGCAGATATCATGTAAGAATTAGAATGATAATAAAAAGCAGAATTTGTTTGTCAAGAGACAGAGTTTGTTGTTAGTTTTCATTTCAACAAAAACATGTATACCATTCTGTTTTCATGAATAAAGTTTGATGAAGTTTTGATTTTAGCACCTACATAATCAGTAGATGCTTGCTAAGGGGGCTGACTTAGTAAGTATCTATAGCTAGTTAGTTAGTTGTTCTTTTCTATTGATCTTCAGTTAGCTTTTATCTTTGAAGTTTTCATACAAAATCAGTCTTATATTGCTCCTGTAGCATAGAGAGTCCATGCCTGTGACTGTTCCTATAGCATAAGGCTAGTTCATAGTTTGTGCTTCAGTCATAGTTGTTATGGTTTTTGTTTTAATTAAATCATAGTTGAGTTGAAGAACTTTTCATTACCTTCCTGTAGCGTAGATAGAATTCCTTTCCAGTATTTATTTATGCTAAGATTTGACCAAAACGAGTTCTTAGTGCATATATTTTTCTGCGCCATTTAAAGTATACATCCCCTAGTTTGACAAGTAAATGAACGTCCATACAGAGATATAATTCACCTATTGGAATGTCCAATTCCCAGGAAAGGTTTTACTGTGATTTTCATATCCTTTTGTGGGCGCGACCAACATGACCCTTTTTTAGGAGATCAGTGCGAAGTGCCCAAAGACTAGGTGATACAATATGGATCATTGTAGGAAATGTTGTTGAGAGTGACTTCGAGTACTTAGATCATGATGAGTCTCCAGTCTCTGACATAGATAATGTCAGTGCCACAAATGATTATGAGGAGTGGTGGTCAGTATCACAACCAGTTCTTTTATTTCTGATTGATGAGCCTATAGGAGATGTAGGACCATTGCTAGATGAGGGAGATGAGGTAGAGGATAGGGCTGAAGAGACACGATATAGGGCTATGGACATATTTACAAATTTTATAGATGAGGAGTATGATGAGGATGGAAATATTGACTATGATAGCTAAGATGAAGGGGAGTTGGATGAGGAGGACTAGGAGGAGGATGAAGAAGAGGAGCCAGTTATGAGTGAGGGTGATGAGGTAGTAGCTAAGGATCAAGATGAGTGGGGAGAGCCCTCACCCATTCATATAAATAGATCATGAGAAGCAACCTTAGCAAGCATCAATAACCATGGTCATGGAGAGGCTAGCACATCTTCCATTCCCCTTGCACAGGATGACTTTGATGTTTCTCTTCCTACAAAAGATATAGGTGATGATATTTTATTTATGCATTTACTTTGTACTTATGTTTATGTTATATATATATATATCATGATGTTTACTAATTTTGTATTGTTTCTACCTTGCAGGAGCTATGAGAGACTGTGAGATCTCTATCGACAAGTAGTTGTAGAGATAGCATTGGAATCTATCGACATGGAGGTGATAAACTCAAATTATGTTCCCCCACCCATTATGGATCAAGACGAGAGTCACTCAGGCCATTCACGAGATTATGGGTAGCATATGAGAGTTTGATGAGGCGAGTCCATTGGGCCAATATTGTAGCAGAGGCATAGTCTTCCTAGACCCCAACAAAGTTTGAGAGTATAGAGTCAAAGATAGCTCGGCTCTACAAGTGGAGAGGGATCAGATAGTAAGAGCACATCAGGAGGCCCTAGGATAGATAGGGGGTTTCAAGTTTTCTCTCAAACTCAATGGATCATGATCATAATTGCACACTAATGTTTCTTGATATACCACTACTGGAGTGGAATGACTACTAGATCCTGAAGGGTTTTTCAGCCATAAACATCACTGATATTGTATATATGGATGACATGTACATAGAACTTTTGATATATATATATATGAGCATGTGATGTTTTATTATTTTTCTTTATGTGTGGAATGTTAAATGGAAATGAAATTAATTAAATTACTTAATTAATGTCTCCATGATTTAACATATTTTATGTGATCTAATTAAAATTTTCTATAGTTTTTCTTAGATACATCATTGTGATTAAGTATGTTATGCTAAATTAAATGCACCTAAGTTCTAACTAAAGAACATTAAATGCATATAAGGATCTAATCTGACATAACACAAAGGATGAATTTAAATAGTATGACACCTAGAGTAGTTATAAAAATAAATTAAATAATCACTTTAGTGCTCAAGACAGACACATAACTAGTTGTCAAGAACAAAGAAATGTTAAAGCATATAGGATATGATCCTATAGCTCTATCTACACTACTTTATCATTCATACTATTCAAAGGAGTTAGACATAATATTAGCATACATGTGTGACAATGATAGGTTCTTTAAGAGGCCTATCATCTAGTTCCATTAATACATATGCAAGTGTTGAACCTAAAGTTTTTGTCGATTATGTATGGTCCTAACCAATTAGGAATAAATTTTCCATTTTCATTTGGATCATCATTGATACATTTATTTTCAAATAGGACTAAATCACCTTTACTGAATGTGTGAGGGATGACATTGAGATTGTAATATTGTTGTTTCCTTTTACCATAAGCCTGAAGATGTTCAAGAGTGTTGATGCACTATTCATCGAGCATTTCAAGCTAATGTAGTCTTTTCTCTTTATAGTTTCTATCATCAATAAGTCCATGAAAATAAATTCTTAACACAAGAATCTCTAACTCCAAGGGAATTATTGCCCCACTGCCTTATACAAGATTGTAAGGTGTAGTCCCTGTAGAGGATTTAACACTAGTGTGATAAGCCCATAACATATAGTGTAATTGTGTATGCCAATCTTTATGATGTTTGTTAACATTTTTCTTCAAGATTTGTTTGATAGCCTTATTAGTGGATTTAGTTTGATCATTAGACTATGGGTAATAAGGTGTTGAAAAGTGATGTTGTATGTTAAATGTCTGTAATAATTTCTTCACATTGTTATTCTTTAAAAATGGTGTACCATTATCAAAGAATAATGTGGAAGGAAGGCCAAAGCAAGCAATAATGTGTTCCAATATGAAACAACATATTACCTCAGCTATTGTGGATCGAAGGAGAATGACCTTTACCCATTTTTTAAAGTAATTGATTGTAGTGATGATAAATGTGTGTCCAATAGATGAATGAGGTGATATCTTTCCTATAATTTCTAATCCCCAAACCTCAAAGGGCCATATTGGAACTTGAGCATAAAGTTCACAAGTAGTGTAGGAGTTTAGGTGAATTCCTCAAACACCCTAGAATTACCTACAAGACAAAATAACTTCCACAAGAGAGAAATGGAAGAAATATCATGCTATCATCAATATGCAAGAATGCCAAATTGAATATGAGATGATTACAAATGTACAAAATTCCTTGAATATATAGGCATGAGTGAAAGCCTAAAATGCATAAGATGTTGCCAAGTGTTAGAATCACACTACATGTGACAACATGTGAACCCTATCTAGGAAATGATACAAAGATAGAGATAAGTTCTAGAAGGAAAAATCATCTTCTAGAAAGAATCTTATCTCCTACAAACAAGGAAGGAGGAATTGCCCCATTATTAAGTGATTTATTTAATTATGTAACCTAGGACTTAAAATATTACCTAAGTAAATTTATGCAAAGTGTAATTAAATAATTAATTACACCAACACCCCTCCCATAAGTGAAACTTAGGGAGAAGCAATTATTATGAAAAGATGCAAAGATGCAAGAGATGGGTCCCAACAACAAAGGCATGATCAGGTACCCTTTTACAAATGCAATGAAAATGAGGTAAAGGAGAAAACTACATGGGAACAAAAAATCCTCCCCAAAATAGGATGAAAAAATCTAAGTGATGAGGGATGGAGGACTCCATAAGACTCCCTAAGGACACAATCCATCATGAAGATACATGAAAGACCCCCCCCCATAAGAGACGAATGAAAAAACCACATAGCCCTCACAAAAAGAAGTAACTCCAGTAGGACTGAAGAAACATCATCTCCTAAAAGAAGTGAGAGGGTGGCCGCATGAATGAAATCTCTAAAGGTGGAATAGGTGTAGCCCAATATTTCTCCACTGAAGCAAAGGTGACCTCAACATATGAAGAAGCCAAAGAAGGTGAAGACTCAAGAGTAGCCTCTAGAGAAGGACGATCAATAGGATCCTGTTGCACTGAAATAGAAGAAGCCACATCAATAGCAATAGTAGCAACAATAGAAGGAGGAGGATATGGAATGGAAGGACTGAGAACAGGATCCCAAGAAAGAACCCCAAAGTTCACAAAGCCAAATGTCTCCTTAGAATGATGGTTCACACTAGAAGTGTGAGGAACAGTTGCAGGAACATAAGCACTATTAGTAGAAAATTTTTCAAATGAATACAACCAAGATGAGTGATCCACCACCCCAGTAGCAATAACTGCTTTACTCTCCAAGGATTTGATGATAACAGAATCAGGTGTAAACTACACAGATCTCCCATTGCCTCCATGTGTGATCTGATATATGGAAAGAAGGTTGTTTGTCAAATGAGGAACACACAAGACATCCTGAAAGTGTTGTCTCCAAAACTAATAGACCCCTTCCCTATAACACTCATGTATTTATTGTTTCCCATTAAAATAGGAGACATAGTACAAGGCTCAAAGGAAGTGAAAATAGACTATGAAGATGCCATATGATGAGAAGCTCCTAAATCTATAATTCATCTTCCTAATTCATGAATTGAATAAGCACAAAGAGCATGTTCCTTCAAAAATGACGTGGTATGCAAACCAGTTGTGCCTATGCCAAGCTGCTCTAAAGAAGAAGGAGGGGAGGAATATGATGTAGACATCCTAGAAGGAAAATCAATCTAATGTTTTTGAAGAAGATGTTTCAGCTCATCAATATCCTTCTTGTAGCATCTATGTTTTGCATGTCCTTCCCTCTTGCAATAAGCACGTGCAACTTTCTTCTTCTTAAATGATTTTTCCTTAGAAGAGGAGGATGAATCTAAGAACTCCATTTGTTGCTTATGAGATTTGGAATCCTTTTTTTTATGTTTGTTACCTTTTCCTAAAGAATCCTTTTGATCTTTGGGCTCCTGAGATGCAATGAGTTCATGTGATGAAGAAGGTTTCATGATGCCCATGCTAGCTAACTTATCTTGCTCTCGAGTGAGGGATGAAGCAAAATCATCAAGAGAGGGAATAGTGAATCTCATACCAAGAGCATCCTGGGTAGCATAAAATGTAGAAACAAAAACTAAATACTCATGTCCAAGCTTTGAAAGGATAGACAAAATCAACTGAGAGTCCTGCTTCTAAATACCACACTATGTCAATTGCAAATGAAGAGACTTGAGTTTTATGAAGAACTCCTAGATCTTGTCAAAATACCTAGGATTTAAGCTAATGAGCTCATTCTCCAACTGGAATCCTCTCATAGTATCCTGCTTCCCAAACAAAGACTCTAAAGTAGTCCAAATCTGATTTGGAGAAGTACAAGACTCAATATGAAAAAGAAGATCAGGAGAAATAGATAGATATAAAGTCCCAAAAGCTTCATCACAACCACTAAACCACTTTCTCTTTTTAGTAGCACTTGCAGGTTCAACTTCAATACCCATGGTTACTCTATACAACTCTTTATGCTTCAAAAGAATCTCCATTTATTTTTTCCAACCAAAGTAGTTGAATGGAGTAAGGGGTGCAATATTTTGTGAATCTATGAAAAAATAACAATATATACTCTCAAGTGCAAAAAATATTCCCTTTTGATCTAAAAAAAAGTCCTAATTACATGTTTCCCAAGAAAATAACCCAGAAAAAAAAGGTTCGGTTTTGACAAAAAATCAAATACTTGGTGAAAAAGCTAGAAAAATCAGGTCTAAGGTCTGTGAAAATGATGAAACCATCTTTCCGATGGTATCTCGTTCACAAAAATCCAACAGTATGGCCAAAAGTTATGAATTTTTCATAAAAAACTAAATTTAGCCTTTAGCTAGGAGAAAAATGAGGCACGCCAGTTTTTGTATAGTGATTTTGTCTAGAGTTGTACAAGATATCAAAATCCTAAAAGATACCCAGTTCAAATTTCAAGCCTAAATACAAAACCCAAAAATCATTTTTCCTACAACTGAGTGGAAGCTAGATTTCTAAAGCAAAATTGAAAAATGGCTTCAATAAAAGAAGTTGTTTGCATCCAGCAAAACTTTGATGCCAAGATTGATCTCTTATATCTAGGAAGAAGTCTATAGCACTGAAGCTCTGATACCATGTAGGAGTTTATGTGAACTCCTCACACACCCTAGAATCACCTGCAAGACAAAATAACTTCCACAAGAGAGAAATGGCAGAAATATCATGCTATCATTAAGATGCAAGAATGTCAAATTGAATATAAGATGATTACAAATGTACAAAATGCCTTGAATATATAGGAATGAGTGAAAGCCTAAAATATGTAAGATGTTGCCAAGTGTTAAAATGACACTACATGTGACATGTTAACCCTATCTAGGAAATCATAAAAAGATAGAGATAAGTTCTAGAAGGACAACTCATATTCTAGAAAGAATCTTATCTCCTACAAACAAGGAAGGGGGAATTACCCCATTATAAAATGATTTATTTAATTATGTGACCTAAGACTTAAAATATTACCTAAGTAAACTTATGCAAAGTGTAATTAAATAGTTAATTACACCAACAAGTAGGAGTATAGGTTAGGTTGCTATGCTCCTGACATTTGCGATATTTTCTAATGTAATCAAAGTGATCTTGTTCCATATTTCTCCCATACTATCCAATGCGGATGAGTTTTTGAATCAATTTTTTTCCTCCAAAATGA
The DNA here is from genome assembly GCA_007258455.2 of Sequoia sempervirens. NCBI lineage: Eukaryota > Viridiplantae > Streptophyta > Pinopsida > Cupressales > Cupressaceae > Sequoia > Sequoia sempervirens. The sequence continues at coordinate 31,052 of VDFB02334996.1, read as the reverse complement.
CCACCACAAGCACCTACATGAGCTTGTTCAAGGGCGATGGGTATCTTAGATTTTTTTAGGCATCTAAGTAAGAGACCATGCAATGATCACCAATACAACACATCAATGATAATTATATACTTAAATGTGAGCTTGCGCGAATGGACTCAGATGTTTTTGGTTGTCGGTTGGGGAAGGTACCATTTTTCAAATAGTTAAATATCATATTGTATCATTCACTCGAGTCTTCCTTAGTGGTTGTTAGCACATATTCCAATTTATCATCGATCGAAGGTTTCATGATGGATGGAAAAAATTATTCCTTGCAATGTGTGCAATTGAAAAATGTTTCTAGGAGGTGGCATGTAAATTATAACATCAATTTTCTTTGTGTCAACCTCAATGCCTTTGTGAGATATGAAAAACCTTAAAAAATTTCCACTATCTACTCTAAAGACATGCTTTTTTATATTTAATCACATGTATTTTCACATCTATTCAAATATTTTCTAAAGGACATGCACATTGTCTCAAGTCTGGTTAATGATTTTGCTAAGATATCACACACATAATCTTCCAAGATGTTATGTATGTAATCGTGAAATATGAATGTCATGGCTTTTTGATAGGTTGCTCCTGCATTCTTCAATCCGAAAGGCATCATATCCAAAAAAAATGTCCCCCAAATGGTTGTAAATGTTATCTTATATTGATCTTTTAGGTTGATGAAGATTTGATTATATCAAGAAAATCCATCCATGAATGACAACAAAGCATGTCCAGTAGTTGAATCCACTATCATGTCAATATTTGTAAGGGGGAAATCATCTTTTAAAGAGGCTTTATTCAAGTCATGAAAATCCATACACATGCTAATACAATTGTCAATTTTTGCAACTGTGACAATGTTTGAGATCAAAGGACCATAATCAATAGGGAAAATGAAACCTAAATTATGGAGTTTTTCAAGTTATCCTTTAACAAGTAATTCTATTTTAGGATTCATCTTTCATATCTTTTATCGAACGGGCTTAGCATTTTCAATAAAGACAATATTATGTGTGATGATCTTTGGGTCTATTCCTAGCATATTTGAGTATTTCCAAGCAAAAAGTTCAGGAAAGTCATGGAGCAAGATTGTGGTGTCTTTTTCTTCATCATCGAGGAACTTCCCTATCTTAATGACTTTTTATTTATCGTCGATGTCCATTAGTATACCAATTGTATCTCCCAAGGGAAGCACGTTTGACTTAGGAAATTAAGGAACATATTGGTCCATTCCTATGTCTTGCTCATTACTTTTTCCTACCACATATTTTTGTTTGGCACTGATCATAGCACATGTAACATTTTTCTTTGGAGGAGTAAGAGATAACTCATCATAAACTTCTAACATTTATTTTGAAAGGCTTCATTGCTTTCAAAATACTCCCATGATGGTGGCGAAGTCAGGTCAAGTAATTTAGGATGTCTGATAGTAAGATTGGTTCATGGATTGCACAAGATAGTGTTGATGTTAAGGATAGTCGCTTGTTTGCTTTTGTTGTCTTAGAAAAAGAATACCCTAAACCAATCTTTGTCTATTGCATGTTAGGTTCTATAGGAACATGAATACCTTATTCATTCTTTCCACATCATTTACCTTTGTATCCCAATTTTTTCACAAGTTCATAACATCTCCCATAAAGTTTTTCCATTTCTTTTAGTTTCAAAGGCTATTGGTAATCTATCTCATCAAAATTAGTTATGTAACTTATAGTTTCTTCCAAAGTAGATGAAGTGAATACTTGTGAAGGTTCTTCCAAATTCTAAATGGATATAACCAATGGTTGTTTTTGTTTTTCATCCTCCTTTTTTGTGATTATATACTCTCCCATAAATGAAGGTGTGAATTCCAAGGAACCCCAAACATCACCAAATAATTTGGGCACTATTTCTTCGTCTTGTTTGTCAACTTCTAGAGGTTCTATGTGGGACATTGGAATTAATGTATTTGGAGGGCTTGTTGTTCCTTTCTTGAGTTGTAAGCAAATTTTAGGCTTGGGGTCTATTTCAACTTGGTAGACCTTGTTATAGATGTATTTCATGATATGATGAAGGGTGGAAGGCACAACATGCATCTCATGAATCCAAGGTCTTCCCAAATGAAGATTGTATGAAAGGTCATGAGGCATAACATGAATAGGGGTTTGCAAGGTAACCTTTCCAACCGTAATAGGTAAGGTAATTACACCAAGTGGTTGCTTGTTTACATTGTCAAATCCTCTTATTGATAAGGAGTTAGACTCAATTTTGGATTTTTCTACATGCAATATTTCTAAGAGTTTCACACTACACACATTAACTACTGAGCCATTATAAAAAAGGGTCCTTTTGATATCTATTCGATTGAATTGGGCTATGATCATAAAGGCATCATTTTTCTTTCATAATTTCAAGGGAGGGAGCTCATGTTGATAAAAGGTAATTTCTATATTAACTATATTCATTTTTTGTATTAGAGCTGCCACATCATTTGCATTTTTACCAGGAGGAACCACTATTTGTTTCAATGTTGTTTGGATCATAGTGTGATAGTTTGGTGAATTCTAAATTAGATCCCAAAGGGATATTTTTGCAGGAGTATTCTTAATTTGGTCAACAAGATCGTAATCATTACCACTATGGGAAGGAAAAAAAGGATCATGAGGTAATATGGGATTGGGAAGAGGTAAGGGTGTTGGGGTGGGTTGTGGTTGTGTATTATTTCTAGTGTTGTATGTATGCGAAAAAACATCATGCTTAGGTGGGTAAAGGGTAAAATTGGATTTAGGTGGAGGTTGAGACTTATGTGAAGGTGGATAAAGGATGAGTTGAAGTTGAATTACATTGAAGTCTTTTGTTTTAGGTTTCTAACAACAAACTTTAGTGGATGGATTTTCTGAGATGAAGTCCTAAAGGGCTTCATCTAACATGTCAAATTCATCATTAATAAAAGGTTTGAGAGGTAAGTTATCATCAGGTGGTTTGGGTTTTTCATGAAAAACCTTAGTGGATGCACTAAGTGAGAGGAAGCCTTGTACAGATCCATCTAAGTTATCCAAGTCATCACTACTAAAAGGTTTGGATGATATAGTTTTTCTAAATTGAAGCATTGTTTTTATTATTTCATTTGATGTTTTTAGTTGTTTGTTTTCATTTTTTGATGAATTTGTAAATGAACTAGGAACTAATGTTGAAAAGGAAAATTGTAAAAATCTAATGCTATCCAAAATTTCCATGAAATTAAATGATGCTAAGTCTAATGATTTAAATGCAATAGAAAATAATTGAACTGAAACAACAAACTAACTGATACAAACACAACCTTAAAAACTGGAATAAAGATTCTGAAAACTGTAATGCAAAATGTGTAGTGGGACTGATTCACCCAAGATGGCGAATGAGTCCCAGTAGGGGTATTTTTTGAATTTTTTGAATTTTCTAGTCAATTCTTATGTGTTCTATGTTGTACAATGCATATCTAAATTGAAAATGTAGAATTTGAATATTGTGCAATGAAATGAAGTGTAGTAATGCAAGTTAAATGGGTATTTCACTAATGCAATTTAAACAATGTAATGTAAGTTAATTCTAGTATGTAAATTTTCACCAACAGAAGTATGATGTTTCTAAGGTCGGGTTCAAAAAAATGTGGACTATGGAAATGGAGTGCACAACTTCCTTTATCCACACTAAAAAGGGGGAATGAAGGAAGAGGGATATAATTGCACAAAGTTCACACTAAAGAACAAATCCTTGAGATTCCAATGCAAAAGAAATTGTCCTTAAGGCTAGAAGTTGATAAAGAAGATTAGATACTAATGCAAAACTAAGGAAACGTGAAGTGTTTGAAAACATGTTATGATATGCATAATGATAGATTGAATGAAAAATAAAACAAGATAGAGAAGCCAAATAGAAAGATTCTACCTGGAAACTAACAGAGGCTAGAGTGAAGACTGGAAATGTCTCTAAAATTTTGAAAAATCTATTTTTTTGACCAACTAGGAGTCATATGGCAACCTGGTGACTTTGTCTCAGATAAGGGTTTCTGCCAAAAAAGCAATTTCAGATAAATGGGTACTGGAATCTACAAACTGATTTGGAAAACACCTTCAATGGGACTCATGTGTCACTAATGGCACTGATGAGCCTAAAATATGCTCATAATTTGATGTTATGATAAACTTTTAAATGACTTCATTTTTGCTATTTCATGGCTGTTTAAACTTTGTTGAAACATTTTATGGGGATATCCTGTAGCAAGACACTTTTATATTCCTGCAGCCTATTATGTTGACTTGATTGCATTTATTGCCCTGTTGACTCCCAAAAATGGCTGGTATATCATATACAGTTTTTGAATGGTGAAGTAGATTTGAAATGTGTGATTAATGAATAGATATCATGTATGTACCATATGCCTTTTCTTGTGCGTCTGTTACCTTTTGTTTCGTAGGTTGTTCAAGAATAATCAAGTCAAGCGCAGCCGATCTCAGCCTTGCAGTAAAGCCCATTTCGTGCACAACTTTGAGGAAGCTCCGCCAAAGACTCTTTGACCGAAACTGATTTGGAAAGATTTTTTAATGGAAAGCCAATCTGGAGAGAGTGGAGCACTAGATTCTCTCTTAATCGGGTTGAACACATAAATTCATTTATGAAGTTTGTTCCTTGATTCAGGGATATACTTTACTTCCACGTCTTTCTTTGATGAAGTTAGTTAGTTAGTTGTTCTTTTAATTTAAAAATAAGATACTCCTCCTGTGCGAGGTAGTGGTAGAAGATGAATAGAATGAGTAATAGATGATTTTTAGGTAAGATAGAAACAGAGTAGCAGAGATCATGTAAGAATCAGTATGATAATGAAAGACAGAATCTGTTTGACCGAAGCGGAGTTTGTTGTTAGTTTTCACACCAACAAGACAATGTATTTCGTTCGTTTTCATGAATAAAGATAGATGAAGTTCTGAGTTCAACATCTGTGTAATAGTAGATGCTTGCTAAGGGGGCCCACTTAGTAAGTATCTATAGTTAATTAGTTAGATGTTCTTTTCTGCTGATATCCAGTTAGCTTTCATCTTTTGAAGTTTTTACGCAAACTCAGTCTTACACTGCTCCTGCACATAGAGAGTCCATCCCCGCGGATCGTTTTGGCAAGATAAGGCACAGTTCATGGTTTGTGCTTCACCGTGTAAGCATAGCTGTTTTAATCAAGCATAGTTGAGTTAAAGAATTCTGCATTACCATTCTGAGCTTAGATAGAATTTCTTTCCGTATGTATTTTTGCTAATATTTGACCAAAACAAATTCCTAGTGCATATATTTTGCTGCGCCATTTAAAGTCTACGTCCCCTGGTTTGACAAGTAAATGAACGTCCACAGAAAGATATTAGTCACCTGTCGGAATGTCCAATTCCCAGGAAAGTTTCACTATGATATTCATATCCTTTTGTGAGTGCGAGCCATTTTTGGCGCCGTTGCCGGGGATGGTGTCTAACTAGGAGTCTAAAAAAGTCATTTTCAGCATTAGTTTAGTCTGTTAGTCAAAAATTTTCAAAATCTTTCAAGCCGTTACTCACCATATTGCATGCATAGAAGAAGAAGAGACGCACTAGGAAGGTTTCTCCCTGAAAATCTGTTTATTGAACTACCATTTGACCCAGCTGATAACAAACCTGAGGAAAATCCATTTGCTTTGCTATTCCAGCACCTAGACATGGCAAATAATCCACCTAATAATCCACCTCCTGCATTTGAGTTTCCCATTGTTCCCCAACAAGATACTGATAATCTTAAAAACATCCCCTCTTCCTTGCTTCCAAAGTTTTATGGCCTGGTCATAGAAGACCTAGAAACCTTTCTATTTGAATTTGATGTCCTCTGTCGCAGTTATGACTACAACACCGACGCTCATAAACTGAATCTATTTCCTTCCACTTTGAAGGAGGGAGCTCTTAGATGGTTCATGAGTCTGGAAAGAGCCGTTGTAAATAGTTGGGCAGCCATGCAGACGAAATTCCTTGAAAAATATAAAGAATATTGTAAGAGTGCCAGCAAAGGTGATGACATATTCCGAATTCAATAGAAGGAGGATGAAAGTCTAGAAGATTATATTTCAAGGTTTTTGTTTTCATTAAAAAGGAACTCAAACCATACTCTTAATAAGGACTCTCAGAAACTACTCTTTCTAAGGGGAATCAGTGATACATGTATTGATGCCCTGGACCTAATGGGAGGAGGTGATATAACTCAACTGTCTTGGGATGATATACAGAAGATATTCCTTAACTACTCTCGAGCAATAGTTAAGAAAGGTCAAGGTCATCATGCTTTAGTGGGGAAGTCTTCTTCTGGTGGAGTTTCCCGAATGGAGATCACAAATCTGCTATCTGATTTCAAGCAGGACATCATTAATAATATGGCTACACAATTGGACACTATGCAAGCTTAGAAAAAATATGCAGAAGCTGAGGTAGCTTTGGCTGAGTTCTGTCCCTACTATAGACAAAAGAAGCGTGATTGCAGATGCAAGATGGTGGCTAATCTGGAAGCCAGACAACTGCCTAATGATTTCAAACCAGTGGAAGGTGATGATGATCAAGTGTTGTTTGTTGCACAAAGGAGACCATGGGACCAAAGGCAAGGTATGCCTCAAGACCCTTTAACTTTTGGTAATCCCTATTCTGGCTATAATAACCAATGGCAACAAGCATATGGACCACCACCACCATGGAATCTGCCTCAACCAAGTTGGTTTAATTATCAAACCCCATAGTGGCAATCTCCTCAAGGAGGTTGGCAGCAGCCACAAGGTCAATGGACCCCACCTTCAAGAAATTGGCAACAAAATCCTCAATGGAGAGGTCCTCAACAATGGCAAAACCAGTCTCCTGGCTTCTTGCAGCCTCCACAGCCACAACAACAGGCCCTTATGTCGCCTCCTGCAGCAACTACCACAAATCCTGGACCTCCAAAGCAAACGCCTATGCCTGCCCAGCCGTTGCCTAATCCCAATAATAAGCAACAGCAGCAGCCTCAACAGCCTGTGTATATTTCTGAAGCCAACCAATATCAAGCTTATGCCTTAAATGTTAATGACATCCATCTGAGGTCTGGAACTACTTTACTTGCTCCCAAACCACCTCTGATTACAGAAATATCTGATTCACCCCTTGAAGAATCTAATGCACCTGTTGTTTCCACTGAGCACATACCTATACCCGATACAGTTTCTATGGAACCTGTTCTGCAGAGACAAGATAAACCACCTTTTCCTCAGAGGTTACAAAGTACTGAATCTAAACTCATGGAAGAACCCACTTTTGATATTCTAGATCAGCTCAAAAATGTGCAAATTCAAATCCCTTTGTTTCAGGCTATTAAAGATGTTCCTATTTTTGGAAAAACTATTAAAGAAGCCTGTTTGAAGAAGCCTGGACGAAAGAAAAAGGATCCCCAAACAATTCATGTCTTAGGGAAATTGGCTGATATAATGTTGGGAAATGTAGTCATTCCAAAGTATATTGACCCTGGAAGCCCTGTAGTACAGATACATATAAATGGCCAAGTTGTAAAAAATGTTTTAATTGATTTAGGAGCTGCCATTAATGTAATGACAAAGCATACTATGGACTCCTTGAATATTTCAAACATTAGGTCTACACCCACAGTTCTGCAGCTTGCAGACAGCTCCACAGTCAAACCTGATGGGATGATAGAAGATGTAATTGTCACTCTTGAATCTTGGGAGTATCCTGCTGATTTTACAATATTATCAGTTAAGGCAACTTTAGGAGGGTATCCAGTTATCCTTGGTAGGCCATGGTTAGCAACTGCTGATGCTTTTATAGGATGTCGTTATGGAGATATGACCATTTCTGATGGGCAGTCCACAAAGAAATTGGCTTTGTATCCGCTTGCTAAACCTCAACCAGATTTGTCCCAACCTGTTTGGCCAGATGTGGGAGAAGAAACTGAAGAAGCCAATTCTTTGGCTCAATTGATGATGCTTCAAAATGATCCATTCTCTCAATTTCAAAGTGAAGATACTTTGCTTTTTCAAATTCTGCAATTCAATCTTGATGCAAATAGTTTATTTGATCCAAGTGACAGTTAGCATCAATGTTTCCTACAGCAGCTAGATTCTGAGAGTTCATTACCTAAACTTCTGACAATTTTTCATAACTTGCTTCCATAAGAGGTACAAACATTACCTGTTGATTCTATGAGTAATCTCATTAAGCAGATAGAATTGTCTCCAGATCATTATTTGAATGTTAATAGTAAGTTGTCTCAGTCTCAAGAGGATGACTTATTAAAAATGCTACAAGAACAGCATAAAGCTTTTGCATGGGAATATGGGGACATGCAGGGAATAGATCTTCGGGTATGTACTCATAGGATATATATCAAAGAAGATTGTTCACTAGTTAGACAACCTCAGAGAAGAGTAAATCCAGCACTTAGAGAAATAGTGAAAAATAAACTTTAAAAGTTGCTTGATGCTGGTTTTATTTACCCAATTTCTGACAGCCAATGGGTTTCTCTATTAGTCATTGTCCCCAAGAAAGGAGGAAAATTGAGAGTATGTGTAGATTACAGAGAGTTGAACAATGCCACTAAGAAAGACCATTTTTCATTACCTTTTGTAGACCAAGTACTAGATTCACTGTCTGGTAAAAGATATTTTTCCATCTTAGATGGTTACAGTGGGTATAATCAAATAAAAATTGCCCCTGAAGATCAAGACAAGACCACTTTTACCTGTCCATGGGGAACATTTGCTTATTCGGTCTTGCCTTTTGGCTTATGCAATGCACCAGCAACATTTCAAAGAGCAGTAATTAGTATATTTGCTGATATATCTCATGAATGTATGGAGATTTATATGGATGATTTCACTACATATGGAGTCACATTTGAAGAAGCACTGGTGAATTTAGAAAAAATATTAAAAAGGTGTAGAAAGCAAAATTTGTCTCTAAACAGTGAAAAGTGCTTTCTAATGATGGAAGAAAGTATTGTTCTATGTCATCATATTTCAAAGAATGGAGTTCAGGTTGACCCTGCTAAAATTGAAGTTATTTATAATTTACAAACTCCTGCAAAACAAAAAGATGTTAGAAGTTTTCTTGGTCATGCAGGGTATTATAAAAGGTTTATAAAAGACTTTAGTAAAATTGCCAGTCCACTTTATACTTTGTTAACAAAGGATTCCCAATTTGAGTGGACCAAGGCCTGCAAAAAATCCTTCTTGTAGCTAAAGGACTTGCTTACCAAAGCCCCTGTTCTTCAAGGTCCAAAATGGAACCTGCCTTTTCACATACATGCTGATGCGTCTGATTTTGGTATAGGAGCAGTTTTAAGTCAAAAAGAAAATTCAATTGAGCATGCTATCTACTTTATCAGCAAAAACCTTCAAGGTTCTGAGCTCAACTATACTGTTACAGAAAATAAATTGCTTGCAGTAGTATATGCTTTGAATAAATTCAGGCATTATGTCATAGGTTATCAGATATTTGTCCACACCAGCCATGCAGCAATCAAGTACCTGATGAACAAACCTGCCATTTATGGTAGATTGGCACGACGGCTCCTATTGTTACAAGAATTTGATATCACAATCATTGACAAACCAGGAAGAGCTAATGTTGTAGCTGACTTTTTATCAAGACTTCAATCAGCTGCATCTAAGGAACAAGAGGTCATTGATGATAGATTTTCAGATGAACACTTATTTTTCATTGCTGCACATACACCCTGGTATGCAGATATTGCTAATTATCTGGCAACAAACAGAATACTAGCTCATTTTTCCCCAAAAGAAAAAAAGTTGTTGACAGAGAAAAGTTTCAACTTTACCTGGATTGCCAATTGTCTGTTCTATACTGGCCCTAATCAAGTAATGTGAAGATGTGTAAGAGAAGATGAGACTTATGATATATTGCATGCCTACCATGATGAACCATGTGGAAGACATTTTGCAACAAAAAGAACAGCAATGAAAGTCCTTACAACAGGGTATTGCTGGCGAACATTACACAAGGATGTTGTGGCCTATACAAGGAAGTGTGACAGATGCCAGCATATGGGAAGACCAACTAAGTCAGATGAAATGCCACTATATTTGCAGGTAATAGTCACCCCTTTTGATAAATGGGGGATGGATTTTGTGGGGCCAATTGATCCACCATCAAATAGAAAGTCATATATTCTAGTTTGCACAGATTATGTCACAAAATGGGTCGAGGTAAAAGTTATGACTAATGCCCGAGATAACAAAGTTGCTGAATTCTTGTATCAACAAATTTTCACCAGATTTGGAGTCCCCAGAGAGCTTGTAACCGATCAAGGAGCTCAGTTTATGTCAAATCTGATCACTGCACTTATGAATGACTATAAGATCAAACACAGGAAGTCCAACCCTTATCATCCTCAAGCCAATGGTCAGGTGGAGGTAAGAAACAGAGAAATTGAAGCGATCCTCATAAAGACAGTGCAGATTCATAAGAAAGACTGGAGTAATAGACTTCCTGAAGCAGTTTGGGCTTACAGAACTACATGGAAAACAACAACTGGGTTTACACCTTTTGAGTTGCTCTATGGGAAAACAACTATGTTACCCATTGAATTTGAACATAAAACTTTGAGGACAGCTCTTGAACTCAACATGGACTTATCCAAAGCACAGAAGGACCATCTCTTGCATCTAAATGCTTTGGAAAAAATGAGAAAAGCCGCCCTACAGCATACAAAAGTAATCCAACAGCAGAGAAAGAGATGGCATGATCAGCACATCAAAACCAGAAAATTTTCTGCTGGAGATTGGGCTTTGTTATATGATTCCAAGTACCAAGAAAACCAGGGTAAACTCACAACATGCTAGCTTGGGCCCTATGAGGTTGAAAATGTGTTTGACAATGGAGCTATGCAGCTGGTCACAATTGATCCAGTCCGTTTCAAATTGTTCGTCAATGGCCACCGACTCTGACTATACTATAAGCCAGTTTCCAAGGAAAACTTCATGAAGCAGTTCATTCAGGTTCCTCCCGCTACTCTTCCTGCAGCCGAAAGCTCTAGCCTTTCTCCTGCAGCGTTCCCGTAATTTTTAGAAAGCATGCCCATAATAAAGGTTTTATTTTTAAGATAATTTTTTTTTTTATCTTCCATCCATCCATCCCATCCATCTATTTCATTCGTATATTTCATCCGCCCACGTCACCCATCCACTTCAACCGTCTGCATCAACCTTAATTAAGATATCTTTCCAACTTGTCAATTCACCCAGTGCCGTCATCTTTCTTCACACGTACGTGCAATTACTAAAGGTACGCCATATCTTTTCTTATCGCATATTTGATTTATTTCATTCTATTCAATTACTGCTGTGCATGTACCAGTCATTATCACCCGAATCTCTACCTATTTTTTAGTACATGTGAGGACACATGTCATCTTTTAAGTAGGGGGCGGGGTAATCCATCGTTTGAAACCTGTCTTTTCGCCACTGCCATAACTGTAAAATAATCTTTCTTTAATATATTTCTGGTACTTTCCAAATGTGATTGCATGACCTTCTTTAATGTATCTTTTTCTTGCAAACTATGATTAAGACTGCTTGTTTAAAAAAGTTTATTTTTGGAAAAAAGAAAGAAATGTGGCGGCCTGACAGAGAAAAACCAGAGCAAAAAAGGAAATAAAGAATTTGAATCTTCAGTAAGAAATTGAGTTCAGCTAGAAAAACTGCAATATGGGTGGTCAGTTGGTACAACATGAGCCTGTAGCTCATGAATTGTTGTTGCAAAACCCGTAGACAGTCCAAGCATTTAGCTTCTGTGGATGGTTAAATTATTTTTTGAGTTTAAATGATTTTGATGAGGAGGCTGCGATAGAATTTTTGAGAACACTTTCTGAAGGGGAAGCCACCGTATGGGGTCTAACAGTTGTTGCAACCGAAGACAAAATTGCTGAGGTAACCGGGCTCCCAGCCATTGGAGAAAACTTTTCTTCAGATGCTGCAGCTGCAAGGGCTAAATTTTCGATGCCTACTAATGGACCTCTGGAAATCTCCAAGCAAGGATGCAAGTGTCACTGCCTCTTCCATATTCAGAGTATGCCACTTATATAATGAGGTATTTAACCTGTGAAGGCCGTTTTTCTTATCCGCATTCGCATTATTTTAAATTATTAAGCCATATAAGGCATGGGTTGGCTGTGAATGTTCCAAATTTCTTGTTAAAGTTTTTAGAGCAAAGTGCCCATGGAACTCAACAAGGGAAAGATAACTCTGTCACTCATCATGGCCTTATTAAATTGCTTATTAAGCGCTCTTTGAGAGACGTTTCACCTCTCTCCTGGCAACAATTTATTGCCCAAAAGAGTTTACAACCTCCACAACCCCCTAGGGTAATTACCCCACGGCCTCAAAGAAAGAAGAAATAAATTGCATCTACTAGTGGAACAGGGCAAGGGTCATCTACTCCTATAGCACCCGATCCTGTAGCTGTCACAGTTGAATCCTTTGCTAGGGTACAAACTAGGTCTGCTGCTAGGAGGGAGAAAGGAAAATCAAAGGAAAAAGGGTCCCCAAAATATGATCCTCATTCTCAGAAAAGGCAATGCTCCTCTCCTGTAGCACCTTCCCCTGCAGCAGTTTCTCCTACAGTAACAACTATTGATATTACCAGCTCACCATCATCCTCTGGTAGGGCAGAGCCCCCTGAACAAACAAGAAAAAGAAAACCTACTAGAACACCTCCTGCAGCCACATCAATACCAAGAAGGGTTTCCACAAGGAAATAATTTAGGACCTCCCCTATTTCACCGAAACCTGAGGTAATTGTAATTTTAGAAGGGTCTGTTGAATCTGAATTTAATGTTTCTCAGAATGAATCTGAGAATGTTGCTTAGAGTTCGGTCGTTCCTGAAGAGGAACAAGTAGAGACAAAAGAAGCAGGGCATAATGGGTACGAGTTGCCAAATATTGATGATCTGGTTAATGCTACTATGCAATTTTCGGAGGAAGCATAGACTTCTTCACCGCAGCAACAAGAAGAATTTATCCTGCAGCAAGAACAAGAACAGGCTGAACAAATAAATGTGCCTAATGAAGTTGTATTTCATCCTGCAATGTGTAAAGCCATTGTTGTGTATAGGAAGACCTTTTTAATTGAATTTCTAGAATTTGTTAAAAATAATTGGGAAACAGTTACACTGCAAACTGTGACTTTTCGACACATTGCCTAGAATGATATGCAACAAAGTCTGTGGCAAATAGAAAAGAAGAAATTGAAAAAGAAATTTGAAAATTAGAAACAGGAAATTGCTGAATTGAAAGCAAAAATGGACGAAATGCTAAAGGTAACTAGTCAAATTATGGAATGCAGACCGCCACCTAGAGTTTCTACTCTGTGCCTCAAAGAACAGTTTTTATGGTTTCAATTGATGAGAATTTCCAGAAACCAAGACCCCATAATTCATTCTGCCAAAGAGTTTTATGAAGCATATCAAGCAGCCCCTAACTGGTTAAGGAATTCTCTGTGTGAATTCTATTTGCATGGATTTTTAATACCACTTGAAACAGAATGGAATCCTCTTCCATACATTGGTGATATTCATTTGAGAGTATTCATGTCGTGGGAAGCAAATGAGGTGAATTATGGCAGACAGTGGGAAACGTATGAGAAAATTGAGAAAACAGAGCCTGTCCCATTACGCTCTCAAAGTTCAAACCCACATGCAATGCTGAAAGATTGGTTTGCATTGACATATGGTATTAATAATGTTTCAGCCAGAGCAAAAATATTTGACATCAGAAAGCAAGTATATGATGAATTCCAGGCACAACAATATTCATTTTGGAGATTAGCATATACCAGAACTGAGAAAAGATGGGAAAAATTGACTGTTGGGTTAAGAAAGTCAGAACCACATGGTCCCTTAAACTTTATAGCTGCACTCAAACGAACTAGTAGATATATTCAATTGGGACTTCAAACAAGATTTGAATTGTGGCTACCACTGACATTCAGACCCCCTGTGCTAATGTGGCCCTTGTATCCTCATCAGGCTACAAATCTTAACAGTGAATTAGAAGACCGCAGATATGAAAGGTGTCGGGATTTCAGAGGATTCTATTACAGGTTTGGACATCCATTCCAGAGTCATGCAGCCACTACTGACTTCAGAGAAACCACCAGGAAAGTTAATGCTGGAGGACCAACATTGGGCTAAGTAGGGGGTAGTGATGAGCCTAAAATATGCTCATAATTTGATGTTATGATAAACTTTTAAATGACTTCATTTTTGCTATTTCATGGCTGTTTAAACTTTGTTGAAACCTTTTATGGGGATATCCTATAACAAGACACTTTTATATTCCTACAGCCTATTGTGTTGACTTGATTGCATTTATTGCCCTGTTGACTCCCGAAAATGGCTGGTATATTGTATATAGTTTTTGAATGGTGAAGTAGATTTAAAATGTGTGATTAATGAATATAGATGCTTGATGGCCTTCATACCGCCTTTTGCAGCACTCTTGCTTGGCGTCACGCTGACCTTTTGTTTTCGCGGTTGTTGAAGAATGTCGAGTCAAAGCGCCAGCCGATCTTGACAACTAGCGATTAAAGCCCATTTCTGCATGATGACTTTGAGGAAGCTCACGCCAAGACTCTCTTTGACCCGGCTGATTTGGAAATTTTTTAATAGAAAGTCAATCACGGAAGGTGGGCTAGATCTCCAAATCAGGAGTTGAACATAAGTTCATTTTATGAAGTTTGTTCCTTGATTGGGGATATACTTTGCTTCCGTCTTTCTTTGATGAAGTTAGTTAGTTAGTTGTTCTTTAAATTTAAAAATAAGATACTCCTCCTGCCCGAGGTAGTGGTAGAAGATGAATAGAATGAGTAATAGATGATTTTTTAGGTAAGATAGAAACAAAGTAGCAGAGATCATGTCGAGAATGGGTATGATAATGAAAGGCAGAATCACATTTTGACCCGGAAGCGAAGTTTGTTGTTAGTTTTCACATCAACAAAATAATGTATTTCATTCTGTTTTCATGAATAAAGATCAATGAAGTTCTAAGTTCAGCATCTGTGTAATCAGTAGATGCTTGCTAAGGGGGCCCACTTAGTAAGTATTTGTAGTTAATTAGTTAGATGTTCTTTTCTGTTGATATCCAGTTAGTTTTCATCTTTGAAGTTTTTATACAAATTCAGTCTTATACTGCTCCTGTAGCATAGAGAGTCCATCCCTGTGACTGTTCCTACAGCATAAGGCTAGTTCATGGTTTGTGCCTCAGTCGTAGCTATTACAGTTTTTGTTTTAATCAAGCATAGTTGAGTTAAAATTACGCATTACCAAATTCGTAGCTTAGATAGAATTTCTTTCCAGTATGTATTTTTGCTAAGATTTGACCAAAACAAATTCCTAGTGCATATATTTCGCTGCGCCATTTAAAGTCTACGTCCCCTGGTTTGACAAGTAAATGAACGTCCACAGAAAGATATTAGTCACCTGTCGGAATGTCCAATTCCCAGGAAAGTTTCACTGTGATATTCATATCCTTTTGTGAGTGCGAGCCAGGCACATCAGTCATTTTCTACTTTTCCAGAAATTGAAATCATAGATCTGTACTCCAACACCTGCACTTTGTTCCTAGATTGAAACCTGGACTTGGCTCTGCGAAATCAGCTACAAAACAAAATATAATTTGGTTTCTAATTGGGGGTTTTCCTCAGTCAAACCCCTAGTTTGATACTTAAACCTTGAAAGAGATAATGAAATATACAACAAAACCTTAGCCCTAATTGTTTCTAATACTAGGAAATATAAAGTAAGATGCAACCCTATTCTACTATGCAAGAATAAGATATATGAATTAAACTTGAACAATGTTACTCACTCTAAGAGACTCTAAATGACATTAGAAATGAAACTCAATAACATACAAACCTTCCTTAGGCCGAAGATAGAGAGAAAATGGAGGATGGAATCACTTAGAAAACAAGTCCTTAGGCTTGGCTTGATGGCTAGTTGCACCTCCCCGACATAGAATTCTTCATGATTCTCCATGGGGATCCATGATCAACCCTAGACAATGCAATATCTTGAGCAAAAAGTGAGCTTGAAGACCTGTAAAAACCCTTGAATGTTTCCCTAAAGCTTCAACTTTGTTGTAGATAGACTTGTGAATCTTCTTGTGAAAGATATTCAACACTTGACTCTTGAATTTGTTTGTTAAAAATGACTAGATGTTATAAAAATGACCTAAAAACTTATATTTATAGGAATCAATACATAATTGATCATTATTTATACCTCAAAGGTTGACATCCATTGGAAATTTGAATTAGGTTAGTGAAGTTCCTGCTGAAAATTTTAAAATGCCCCAAAAGAGACTCATTCACCACTTTGGGTGAATAGGTCCCACCAAAGGGGACTCATTCACCCAAGGTGGTGAATGGGGTCCAACCAAAGGGGACTCATTCACCCAAGGTGGTGAATAGGTCCCACTTAAGATTTTTGAGGTGGATTTTCTAAATTAACTACCATTTGTTAGTATTTATATGATTTTAAAGTGGAATGAGCCTCGAGGTCCAAAATAATGGGTCCTAGGGGCCTATAAATGTTGATTTAAGGGATAATTAATGCAAGAGTGCCCAACATAGGTCTAAATTAGACCAAGCATTGTACTATCTCCAAGAAGGGTATACAATTTTAGTGTCCACACTATCTCCATCTCTCTCTGTGTCTCTATCTCTTTACCTCTTCCTACATCTCTCTCTCTTTCCCCTCTATCTCTCCCACTATATATCTCTTTATCTCTCCCTCTCTCCCTATCACTCTTTCTACATCTCTCTACTTCTCTATCCTCTCTGTTTTTTCCCTCTCTCTCTCTCTTTATATATGTATATATATATCCATCCCTCTCCATCTCTATCTTGAATATCTCTCTCACTTGAACACACACACTCCTTGTTTCTCCCTCCCTAACTCTATCTCTATATATACCTCTCTCACACTCTCTCTCTCACACACTCCCCATTTCTCCCCTCCTACTTCTATTTCTATCTCTATCTCTATCTCTATCTCACTACTTCTCATCCTTCTCTCTATCTTGATCTCCCTCTCTATTTCTTGTCTCTATCACCTACTTTATCTCACTCTTTCCCCCTCTATCTTTGTCTTCCCATCTCTCCCTCTCCCTCTCTATTTATATCTAATCATCTATATTTATCCCTGCATCTCACCTACTTGCTCTCTATATAATACTTCCTATATCTTTATCTTTCTCTCTCCATCTCCTTCTCTTTAATTCTCTCCCTCTTTATATATCTATTTATCCCTGTCTCTCTTCCTCTATTCCTCTATATATTTATATCTTCTTTTTTTCTCTCTCACCCTCTCTATCTTTTCCATGTTATATCCGTCTCTCTATCTCTCCTTTATATCCTAATTTCTCCCTCTTTTTGTCCATATCTCTCCCTATCTCTACCTCTCTCCCTATCACTCCCTCTTTCTATATCTCTATACTTCTCCTCTCTCCTCTCTCTATTTCTCTCCCTCCCTCTCCCTTGTTCTCTATCTATTTATACATATCTATCTCCCTCTCTATATATCTCTTCATATCTCTCTCTTACTCACACACACACACACAAACACCTTGTTTCTCCTTCCCTATCTATAGCTCTATCTCTTTTCCTATCTATCTCTCTATATTTCTTCTTCCATCTCTCCCTCTATCTCTATCACATTATCTCTCCATTTATCTCTACCCCTATATCTTTCTCTCTCTACCTCTCTCTATATCACTTCATATCTCTATCTTTATTTATCTATTTCTCCCTCTCAATTTATTTATCTCTTCCATCTCTATCTATCCCTTTGTCCTCTCTCTCTTTATCTCTTCCTCCCCTTTTTGTGTCCCTCTCCATCTCCATCTCCATTTCCATGTCCATCTCTATCTCTATCTCCTTACCCCTCTCTCTCTCACTCGCTCTTTCCCCTTGTATCTCTTCCTCTCCCTCTCTCCCTCTGTCCCTATTGTAAACATAACAAGAATTTGATAGTAATGGAGCCCGATTACCTTCATGATTCAAAGGTTTTGCTTTACTTGTGTTTAGATCCCTGTAAGTGGATGCATATTTGATTTGAAGCTATAACTTCTCCATTGAGACCTTTGTTACACAAACATCATTTTCTAAATGGCCTACCAATTAACCTCACATATATTACACAAATGTATGAAAAAAATAGACCAAAATTTTCCCTAATTGACCTTTGAAACTTATTCAATGTACCGATTGCACACCAAGGTGCGATTGCTAGCAGATATTAAGGAAGAATGATTTCAGACAATCTAAATGAAATATTCGGCTTGCAAAATTGGTTTCCTGTTCTTCAGACTAAGTCCATTAATTATACTTCTCCAATAAGCCCGTGTTCTTATTATTTAAAAAGATATTGCTCTTTTCACAGAGGGAGTATCGTATACCCAGTTTTTTTATTAATTAAACGACATTTCCTATGATTGCTCCTCAAAATAAAAATGAATAACAGCAGAGCGAATTTCCGACCATCTTAACACTTAAACTTATTGCGATAGGATGAATGATTTTAAAAGTGAAGAGATAACGTGGAGGCATAAAGATGACAGACTGCTAATTGTTAATTAATTTGGAGGACAAATCCTCTTTGATCTCCAAATTAATCAAAAAATTATGGATATTGACTGGCTACTTTTAGGCCACCAACACACTTTTAAGCATTCTTTTGGGAGAGCCTATCAAGGTGAAGCTTTTTCCTTCTTAATTAGAAATATAAAGAGCTCTTCAAATAAATAAAATAAAATAAAAATAGTAAAGGGTAAAGATAAGATTCCATGACTGGAAATCTTGTGTAATCATAAGAGAGCTTTAAAATATTGATTTTGGAATAATGAATTCATATATAGGCATCTTTCATGCAGTGGAACATTTCTTCTTTCACACGGTTCTATTTCTCTTTGAAGAATTAAACTAGAGGGCATGGAGCTCTAATATGCTGCATTATTGAACGCTTTTTCCTTAACTGTCACCAGTCCACAAAGATCTAGTTTGATTCGGATCTTGTTTTCTTCTTAGTTAAGAAGATCTGGAGCCAGTGCAAGATCAGGTTGTACAGATTTTGCAATCGGCAGCTCGGTTATCCTACTAATATCACATGAGAATCTATCAACCCTAATCCTTTAACCTATTTAAAGCCCTTCTCAGATCTACACAGCTCAAGTACTTAATCATATATCCTTTCCGCAGAAATCTCCTTCCCTGCCCTGGCTTGAAACCCAACAGCCCTAATGACAAATCTTCCCTATACCATGTCTTTCCACCCAAATTATGAATTTGACCTGTCAAATTTCAGTTCCAGCTCGTTTCAACAAGACAAAGCTTATCAAAATGCTTTGGATTTCTATATTCAGGAGTGTTCAGGAGATGGCTTTGGTAGCCCCAGGTCAAGTAACGTTGGGAAGAAAGCTGGCTCGAAACATTCCAAACAGATTATTCACAAAATGACTGAAAGGAAGCGGCGGAAGGACATGAATTGTCTCTACTCAGAGCTGAGATCACTACTTCCGCCAGAAAGCATTCGGGTATGATTTTGTTTCCTTCAGACCTGAAGTACTTTTAGTTGGTGGGTTTTGTTTGATCTGAATTGAATTTGAATCGATATTGTACGGGGAAATAGTTCGGTAACAGACCAATTGGGCGAAGCTGTTAATTACGTCCGTTATCTAGAGCAACAGATCAAAGATCTTAAAAAGGAAAGAGACAAGAACAAGACTCGTGCAGCTTGCTTTAAGGGCGTTGAAATATCCAAGTCTCTGGAATTCGATATATCAGATGAGGGCTTCCCATCAGTTATAATAAAGTCATTCGGCTCAACTGCATTTCAGGTATATATAAACTCGTTCCAGAATCAGATTGCCTTGTCAGATATTCTTCTGGTGTTGGAAGAATGTAGAGTTGAAGTTGTGAGTGCTGCTTCGTCTGTAACTAATAATAAAGTCTTCCATACCATACACGCCAAGGTATGTAACTGAGAACGAAGTCTTGCAAACAACGCCTTACAGTATGTATGCTTCATTGTCTTCAAAACTCTGAATGCATTTCATTTTAATTTCACAGGTAACAGACCATAGCATTACTAATTTCGACACTCTATATGTTAAACTTCAGCATTTGATCGAGTGAGCTGAGGCAAGATGTTACACTGTTGAATCATAAATCTAGGATCACATGCTTTGCTTTCTGTATTGTTAGTAGTTCACGTTTGCAGGTGTAAAAACCCTTGAATCTGAGGATCTTAGCGAGGAAATTTGAATTGAAACTTTAATTAGATTAAGTCTGTATTTGAATATTATTTTTTTCTGTATTTTATGTCAGAAAAACAAGGGCAGCATATATATGGTTTACTTAATGAATAAGGGCCATATATATTATATGTTTATGGTTATTTAATTAAGAATGTTGTGATAGACTATGTGAGTTTGAACTGTCCATAGAAAGCAAAGCAAGACAAAACTGGATGTCAATAGGCAGAATCAAATGTTTGTAGTACAAAAACATACTTTCAGTTTAGTGTTTTATTTATTTATGTTTTACATATTTTATTTATTTTGTTTTTTTAAACATAAATATATTAATTAAGGAATTCTTTAAAATGTAACAACTTCCCAGTAAATTTTTCAAGTTTTTATTTTAAGTGAATGAACCATGATGTCATAACATAGGAATAAATTTTTTATTTTTTTTCCATAAACTAAATTACATGTACATTTGAAATAAACACTATTCAAAACTTTCATTGCATTTCATTGTAATTTTACAAATCCTTCAATAATATAGATTTCATATTGAATAAACTCAAGTTTAAACATTCATGATTACAACCTTCCATATACATGGGTACAAGATACATAGCTCTTTTGAACTTCCTTTGACATTAGATGAACAAATGATCCAGATGTCGCCGCATCGGTGCATAAATTCTAGATGTCCTCTTTCTCTAGTGCAAGCATCCTAGTTGTACCCAATACTAGCACAAACATCCCCAAATCTTGGCCACCAACTATGGAGGAAAGGCATCACTCAAGCACTTTTCTGCCATCCACAAACTCTTATATGGTCCCCCACACATTTTCCATATAAGGCAAGATGGCCCTACCCTTCGACGAAGAAGTTGGTTTGATAGCCTCATAACTTTTAGCCTATCTGAACTCAATGTTGTGCCCTACATGACTAGAACTTGAATATATCCTATCTTGTATGTCACATATGTCCTCTCTTATATGTCAATCAGGGACTAGCATGCATAAAAGGATCACAGTAATATTGGCAACATAACTAGTGGTACATTACACTACTCTGGCCAAAGTTTCAAATAAAAAGTCATCCTATATCACATACACTTCCATAGTTCGATTTGTCTCAAGATAATTTATACACTATGCATAGGTTTTTCCTTCATGATACATTCTTTAACCCTAGGAACAACCTATTCCTCTTTAAACTTATGGTACTATTTCTTGTAGGTATTTCCCATGCATAAGCTATCCCTTCATTGGATACTTTGATCCTAGGAATAACCTATGAGCTCTCATGGTTCTAACTTACAATATTAGCTTCATAATCTTAGTATAGCTACACAAGCTTCATCTTATCACATATATTCATCAATAAATGATTCCATTTAGGAATATATCACAACAAGAAATGGTTCCCATCAAAAGTATAATCTCATTAATAAATGACCGTAGCACAAAAAATGATTCCAATAATAAATGGTGTCGATAAAAATGATAATCATATCAATAAATGAATCATTCAAAAATATAGTCTCAACAATAAAAGACCCTATTCAAAAGTGTGTAATCTCACCAATACAAGACTAATCAAAAATTAGATTTTCATCAATAAAAATACTTCATGTTAAGAGTATAAATCAATCATGTGGCAATTCCAACTTAATACAGTAATCTCACTTATGGCTCCAACAAAATATTAATTCATAAATTCAAGTGATCAACTTAATCACATAGGCTACTCCCAACCTTGTTTTACCCTAATTTTAAGATAAAATTAGCAATCAATGATCAATTTGATCATGTAGGTCAATATCAACCTAGGTGCTCCAACAAAAGGTCAAATAAGCAAACCAACCAAGTAGGTTATTCCCAACATATTGTTTCTAATGGTAATCAAGTAAATATTCCAACCTAGTAGGTAATTCTTAACATGGGGTTTCAATCATTAGTCAAATACACTTCTCAACCCAAATATGTTACTCCCAACCTAGGGTTTCATTAGATAGTAAAGTATTATTCAAGTGATTATTCACATGTGGATTAAAAATATGGTGTCTCATCCTTTCATATCTTTGATGCTATCAATGTTGATGTATTTGCTAAACCTTATCATTCCTAAGGTTTCCTAGCTTTGTAAGCCAATAGTGTCAAGTCACTTCAAGAAATTGATACATTTCACATTACACATGTAGTGTAGACTATCTATGTATAGAATCATCATCTGAATTCCCATATATGATATATAAGGGTATCAAATCACTTCCTTAAGATATTCATTCTTCCATCAATCCTAGTATATAACACTATTGACAATACTCACTCCTTAATATGGAGTATGAAAAAACACTCATAATGAATCATAACAACTAGATGCTTTTCCTTTCCAATAAGAAATTAGATCAAATTACTCTATTTGAAGCAATCTAATGCATTTCCAAACAAAACATATAAGAAATTCTATCTTTCAAAAAGCAGATAAACATAAAGAGAATAGAATCTCATGCATGTTAATCGCTTTGACCCAATTGACAGGTTGGTTCCCTACTTTGTTCCTTCCTTAATCAGCTTTTCCAAGCTTCTCTTAACACTCCAACTCTCTCAAAAAGTAACCCACAATAGCTCTCTTACTCTAACCTCACAAATGCTCTCAACTTATAAAATGAATAGCTTAGATATCAAAATAGTAGTATGCTAGAATGAGTGGCATCCAAATGAGAGAAATAACTCACCTATTATGCGACAAGAATGCCTACATGTTAGCTAAACAAATTGAAACCTCTCCATAATACAATTCAACTTGGCTCATTCAAGAAGAAGGTGGTAGCGATTTAAACAAATACTCAACAATTAGAACAACAAATTGACCTTTTTTTGAGCCAGCAATGGTTTGACCAATTCATATAAACACATGATTATTACCAGCAAATCAAATTGCATCTTTAGACCTCTATTTGGTTTATGCAAATTCATAATTTGGTGTGACCAAATCCACTGATTCTCTATTTGTTTGGCAACTATTTTTAGTTGAAAGAATAATCAAGCTCATATCTATGTGTTTAAAGCAATAAACTTGGTCTATGTTTTATTCACAACACTTTGCAAAAAGTGTCAACTCAATAAATGCCCATAGATTGACTTAACATGCACATTTACCATCTAGAATTTATAAGCTTTGTTTCATACTCCATTTCGTATGTTGAGTTAATAACACATGGCACAATTTAATAAGCATGCTTGCACATGCTTTAAATAGTGCCTTAACACTTTATTTATATATGCACTATACTAAATTAGCATTGTGCACTAAATAAAGAATATAATCTTATGTATATATTTATACATATATATGTATATGTATATGTGTGTGTGTGTATATATATATTCATTGATCACAATCATAAACCATTTAATATCTGCATGCATATTTAATGCTATCATATATAATAACATCATTACATGTATATACTTATATACATATATACATATATATACATGTATCGATATATGTGTATGGATGTTCCATTACATCATTTCCATTTACATATATCAATATGTGTATATATGTGTATATACACATACATCATATATATATATATATATATATATATATATATATATATATATATTATTTCTATAATCATCCGCACACGCACACACACACACACACATATATATATATACATATATATATTATTTCTATAATCATCCACATATATTTACCAACCTATCGATAATCACATGTACATTTTCCTTATATATATATACCCTCACGTCTATGCGCAATTCATCCATGAGCATGTGGATACCTACGTATACCTTCATATACTCATGTATGTATTAAGTCATGTACATGGGCTTATCTTCGACATGTATATGTATACACATATATACATTCTATTTATATATGTCTAATCAATTACATGAAGAACATATAAGAAAAGAGCTTTCACCAAACAAACACTTAACACTAATTCAAAAAATTTCAAATGAGATCACATCCTATCTAACACATGAACAAACAATACTATGGATTGACTTACCAATATTTGAAACTGCAACTAGACTGATAACCATTCTATATGTGAGTGTTTGTGTGAGTTTAGTTTAGGCTTTGGTAAAGGGTTCTAGACCAAATCCATCTCACTGAGTGATACTTCCCCTCCTTGTGAAGGCTTGATTCCTATGTTTGCATCCAACTCAACGCATTCTCAATAGTAGTTAGATGTTCACAATATCATCATTTGCATTATATAATCATCATTGAAATATCAAATCATTCATATTGCAATCATATTGCTATTCATATTGATTTATCTTAATTTCCATCAATATAAAACATATTAATTCCTTTAAAATGA
The DNA here is from genome assembly GCA_007258455.2 of Sequoia sempervirens. Classification (NCBI taxonomy): domain Eukaryota; kingdom Viridiplantae; phylum Streptophyta; class Pinopsida; order Cupressales; family Cupressaceae; genus Sequoia; species Sequoia sempervirens. The sequence continues at coordinate 6,347 of VDFB02334996.1, read as the reverse complement.
ATAACATATTAATACCTATTTTATTATTTCATTCATTTATCATACATATCGAAATCATGATTTACATTCTTCTTCCTATTTACCCATGAAAGTAAAAGTAACTCAAAATATTAAGATGAGGTGTAACACAAAATTAGAAATGATTTTTTGATAATCACAATTGTCATTAAAGTTTTTAAAAAATAAAAAAATTAAGAAGGTTTATCATATATTGAAAAAGAAACAAGCCATACAAATAAACCAAATCATTATTACGGAGTTGAAGAAACTATAAACATTGAATAGAGGATAGGGACCTCCAAAATGTGAAATTTCAAGTAAGTAAAAAACCAACGTCGATTTGACCGAAAAATCCATGACAACATTCCATTCTCTATGGATTATTTTCATCAAGTTTATTTAAATATTTTGTGTTTTTTTTATGACATTTTAATAGTGTTATTATTTATACTTTATTAATCAAGATACTATTTACACTTATAAATTACTTAAAATTAGTAATTTTATCATCATCACATATATTAAATATTAAGATAGAAAACTTAGAGAAGATATTATTAATATGTCATCTTACTCAAAGTTTAATTACTAAAACCTCTACCATATAATCTATGATAACAAATCATTAAACTCTCCCACTGGGAAACCAGACCAATCAATGTGTAGAAGTCGAGGATGTGCTCATCAGTATTAAGTTTGCATTGGACAAGGGCTACTCCAAGCTTTGGGTCAAGGGAGATTCACTTAACATTATAAACTTCCTACTTGGCATTCATAAGCCAAGCTAGACAATTGATTAGTTGATCAAGGATGCTATAATGATGCTTACATCCTTTGAGGAAACTCGTGTCACTCATATATATAGAGATGGAAACTCATTGGCAGATTTCTTTGCTAATGAGGCTATCGAAATTAATGATTTTAAGGCATGGAAGGAGAACTCCCTCCTTCCCGAGGATGCTAAGTTTTTATTGCAAAATGATGGCTATGGTTGAGCTCGTTCTCTAGATTGTTAATATCATTATTGCATGCATTGTCATCACATGCTTTGTGGGTGTTTCTTTTCCTATTTTATTTCTAATGATCATCTCTTTCCTAAGGTTTTAGTTTATGGTGAATGTGATCGTGGGGGATGACCATAATAGGATTGAGCCCCATTCTTGTGCAAGATGTAGGAAGGATCATAAAATTTGGAGGATTTTAAAGCATATAAATTTCACGCCTTTTCTAGAAAGGTTACATGGCCATGATCCTAATGCTTTAACAAATTTTGTTAGCTATTGGAATAATCATAGGTTATAGGTAAGGAGAATGGAATTTGTGATTAATGAGGATTTTATTGCTTCCATTACTGGGTTGTCGTTGGTGGGTCATAAATTCTTCAAGGAGAGGAAGAGTAATGAGGACGCCATGGACCAATTCTTCAAAGATGATGAACATAAGAGGCTAATTAAGATTCCTTCTTGAGGCTACGAACAAACATCTCTGAAGAAAATTTGGGCAGATATAGCATAGGTTATCATGCACTAAGTTACCTTAGACGGTCAATTTACTATAATTTTAGGTCACCATTTCACTTTTGTTGAATCTAGTGAAAGATATTTCTTCTTATTGATATGTCCAAATTGATCTACAAAAGCTTTAGAATGTCACTTGTAAAAACCCACACATATAGATGCATACTTCCCCAACCTTAATATCTTCATACATATCAATTAAATTATCTCCTTTTCTCAAAAAATTATAGTTTTATATTAATACACATTTTAATTATTCAAAAATCATTATCTCCTTTTCTCCAAATATTATAGTGATCTATTAATGCACATTTTTATTATTCAAAAGTTATAATATACAAACCTGATAGAATATTATTCTAAAGGTAATTCCCTTAACGACTCCTTCTATGCACTTGATGAAATAGGAAGCATAACAACAACTCGCATTGTTCAATATGATCATAAGCGATTGTTGGTTCATTGGATATTTTTCAAAAAGAATTCATTCGTTTGTCTCAAACACCCTTGATTTCCCCCCAACCACTTTGACTATTTCTTCAACCCAATCTTGGACCATCGAACATTTTGGGAAACTTCTTCTCTCTAGGTGACTAGAATTAATTCTTTTCGAAACCTCATATCTTGGACAGTAGATGAGGCTTCAACAACCCAAATTAAGTCCTAAAATAAAAATTCATTTATAATTTTAATGAAATTCCTTAATGTGCTCTATTAATTTCTTAACTAAAATATTCTTATAAACTTACTCCATAATCATGATAAGTTATTCAAGAATTTTAATAACTTTATAAATATTAATATTTATAGGTTTTATTGAAAATATTTATAAATGTTTGAAATAAATATATTGGTGAATGGAGATAACTTGTTGTGATGGCTAAGTATAAAATTGTTAAGGTTATAGTTACCTAAAAGGTATTATTAAGCAAGAAGTAACTATAATAAAAATATATAATAAATAAATTATAATTTTAAAAATTATCTAGGAGGATGAGGAAGGAAAACGTGTATTCATGAGTAGATCATGATGGGTAATATGAAACAAGCTAAGAAAACTCCAAAATCGTTCAATGCGGCCATATAACAAAATAAGTTACAATGCATATAAGGTCAAGAGTCAAGTACATCTCCTCCACAATATGTTGGATCCATTGTCGTCACTTAATATATTTAAATGATCCATCACCAGAATTTCATGGATTTCTTGTCGTTGAAACCAAAAATTGAACTCTCTTCAAAATTTCAAATTCTAGAAACATTTCAAGTATTAAAAATACTATTTTGATATGATAGTTAATAGTTTGATATTGAAATCTCTTCTATGTCAATAGGATTTACAGGGAATCATTGTGTAAATTATGAATTCAATATTACTATAAATATCTACTTTTTGTTATGTTTATTGATTTCATAAATGTCCAACATGTATTTGAAAGAGGTCCTTGTATTTTAAAAATTTGAAGACTTCAATAAGTTTTCTTAAAAGTTCTAATCTAGAGACTGCTCTATATATTGATTATAAAGAAATTTATATATCTTTTTGAACAACGGCTATTTATAATATTACAAAAAATCAATGAAAGCCAAACTTGATTACTTTCCTTCAAAATTTTGTTTGTATTATTGTTCAATTAATATTGACTCCTATCAAAATACCAAACCAATTTTATCTATATTCTAACCATTACAAGTCAACTAGAAATAGGTATCTAACTATTCAAGAAAACTACTATTTTCTAAGCTTCTTACTATTCTTATTTGTTCATGAATTCAAACATCCATTCTAGCCCAAAGGTGGGTTCAATATTGGTGATCTTTAACCAACTTTATCTATATTCTAACCATTACAATCCAACCAACTAGAAATAGGTATCTAACTATTCAAGAAAACTACTATTTTCTAACCTTCCTACTATTCCTATTTGTTCATGAATTCAAACATCCATTCTAGCCCAAAGGTGGGTTCAATATTGGTCATCTTTTACAGAAAATTGTAACCCTTTGGAACCTTGTGTCGATGCTACATCAAGGTGGTTGTTTGAAAATCCGAGATACATGTAAACCATTCTACCTCTACCTCCCCTTCCACAAGCCTTCAGATATATTTCAGAATAGGAATGCTAATGCCCAAATTCGTAGCTCGTAGAATCTTCCTTACACCTTTTAGAAATTTCTTCTTTATCAAGGCCATAATGGGATCTGGCCATGTCTTTCGAATCCCCCAGAACTAATAGAGGCCACAAAGTTTAGATGAAATGTCTATCATTAATCTATGACAATTGTTTGCAACCATTAAATTGTCACCCAACACCCATTTTACTCTAAATAGAATGAGGCCATGATGGGAATTGAAGACCATTTTCAGCCAATGGTCTGAAATTTCAGCAAGAAACACCATTTTCTTGTGTGAAAATATCACTCTTATAGGGGCGACCATTGCTGCAATGTCTAGGATTCTTAATCGAGCTTCAAACGTGATTTTTCCTTTTTCGTGTTCTGTAATATATAGCTCTTTCCCAAGCCATTTTGCATCGTCTAGCCAAGCCGAATGTCCAGAGAAATGGTTGAGTGATCTCCAAATGATTCACCTATAATTATATCTCAGATTAACTTGTATTGAGTGATATTTTGTATCTTTTTGAAACATGGCAAAGGACAACCAATGTGGCAAGAGAAAAAATTGGAATCCCATTTCCTACCCTTGAAATACAATCACCGCACGCTTATCTTAATGGAGCTCCATGTGTTCTTTAAATTTTATTATTTCCAAAACCTCCATTGGATCTGATCACATAGGCTCCATTGTTACTTGATCAAACCTATCCACCACCAAAATAGCTATTGTGTCTACCTCTTTGTTAGTCTCACGATATACATGATTGTAAATGTATTCTTCAAAGTGAGAAATCATTTCTAATGCCACATCAAGAAATTCCTTTAATTTCCAATTCTGCATTATTCTTTGTGTGATGACGTTGATGATTAGAGTCATGTACCCTTATCTGCATTATTCTTTGTGTGATGACGTTGATGATTAGAGTCATGCACCCTTCAATTTCTAAGTTGGTGATTTTGTCTTAGACTTAGACTCATGCCTATAATGAGAGCATGTAATTCGGCCTCATAATTTTTCCCCTTAGAATATTTCATGATGCGCTGTAGAATACTTGTGGCCTTCATATGTGTTATTATAATTTAATGGAAGGATTTGATCTTGAGTGAAAGGACACATTATTTTGAGTTTATAATTTTTATTTTTTTAATATTAGTGGAAGAATTTCGGAAAGTCCATTGTGCAACAAATGGGAACCATTATTTCTACACCGCTTATTCATATATAAATTGTAAAAAGTTATACAAACCAGGGCTTTATTTTCTACCCTTAGGCTTCTATTTTTCCATCGTATAATTCGGTCATCTATTTTTAGAAGAATGATTTAGGTAAGGCCTATGCTCATCCTTTTGGAATCTATGAATTTTTTAGTTGTTTTCCTCTATTGAGAGTTAAGTATGTAGATATGGCAGCTTGATCAAGTAATTCCAAATTCTTTTGCTTAAATCTTCTTCTTTTTTCTAGTGGATCTATATTTATATAAATGAATAGAAAATCATTTTTCCATTTTAAGTACTAAACCTATATGGTTACATATGTTGCCTATTCTTCATAGTAATATGACAACATATGAGCCTAAATGTAGTGTTTGTACTCCCTCCCACCATTAACTGTGTCATGCACTTCATTGGTTCTTACCATAATTTAAACATTTAAATAGAAGAGATAAATAATGTGCATTGAAATATAAATAGCACTTGAGATTATATTTTTTTTATTAATTGTTTAAGAGTTAAGTAAATAGATATCCATACAATATTCCCCATAGATTAGGATTGAGGCCCACTTATTCCATTCAATAGAGGTTCAAGATGGGTTCCACACCTATGATAATGGGGTAATATGTTTATTTTCCACTTGCTTGTGGAAAGATGGAAAAAAAATTGTTGCCCATGTTCTTTGTGACACATTTTCACCCATAGGAATTGATTTGAAGTAAATCAACATGAAACTTCAATTTTAGTTTAATTTTAAGGTACAAATTCACAATTATAAGGATGATAATGTACCACATATATGATTATTATGTTTGACTTATATTTTCTATTAGTTGGGATGAACACATGGATATGTTTCATAGATTTATTTTGCATGTATAAACTCTTGATTGGTGTCTATTGGGATTTTTTAATTATTTGATAAGTATTTAGGTAGATTTTATAGTGTGTACTTATTTCTTATTGCCTAGTTTTTAGTAGCTTTGTGTTGAAATAGTAAAATGTAGCTATACATGTCATTCATCATATGTTCTTAGCTATATCCATTGATCTTAAACTAATCAACATGAACCATTCAATATTTCTACTACTTAAAATGAGCCGAAAGGTTAAAATTATCACCTAGGTGGATATATTTTATGAATAGTTAGCATTACATGTTTTAACCTCATGGGTTAATAAGATAATATCTAAAAGGATCATGTCGGTTTATGCTTTATGGATGATAGAGGATAGAAATAAGGTCTAAGGTGGAGTATGTGGTGAATTAATTTGGACATTTATTTCGTGTAGTTGAATATGATTCGCTACAACTAGTTTTTGGTTATAAGAAATAAATTCACTCAACCATTCAATATTTCTAATATTTTCTATTTTTTTTTTTATCTTGAGACTATTTTTAACATGTTTGAGGGACATTACTCATTGTGGATGTATAATAGTGATAATAGAGTGCCATAAAGGTGTTAAAAAAATAAAGGAAGTATAATACTCTTT